>KV423984.1:17295-105479 GCA_001632435.1 Calocera cornea HHB12733
CTGTCTCTTGACCGGCTGCGAATGCCGGTAAGAGGAGCAACAGGACGGTATGGTGCGAGAGCGCGGAAACCGTCTTGTGCGGCAAAACCGTCTCTGACAGTGTCATTTCCCATGTAGAGAGACACCTACGTCAAGCGCGGGCGAAACTGTCTTAGCGATCTAAAACTGTCTTTGGTCTCGGTGGACGACGACTGGAGTACGCGACCCGCACCTACTGGCTAAGCATCGAGTAGCGGAAAGAGAGGTGGTGTAGAACAGAAACTGTATTGGCGAACAGAAACTGCCTCTGAACTGGCTACGCAAGCCAGTAAGAGGAGAAACAGGACGGTACGGACCGAGATAACTGTCAATATCCATGTTGAAAGACGGCAACCTCAGACGCGGGCAAACTGTTTGGGCAACGCCAAACCGTGTCTCAGTCGGGGTGTGGTGGCACAGGCTAAGAGGACAGTAGGAGGAGGAGCGAATTGGGTTAGGGTAGATGGCGGAATGGCAGACTGCTGTGGGTGGCCAGTGGCTGAACAAAGCACATGGGCAAGATGGACAATGGTACGTAGGTATGTAGGGTGATCATTAAGGAGAGAATATGTTAAGTATAAGAGGATGGGCGCAGGGGGGAGGGGGGGGGAGAACAAGTACGACCACTACGAAGGAGTGAGGAGGGAACAAGGAGCACGTGGAGCACAGCATACGGTAGCGCTAGTACATATTGAACTGAGACGCATCGCTACCACTTAGGAGAAGGGCGTGTATGGTCTGATCAAATTGTTGCCCATCATCTATGTCAGTCGCAAGCCTGGAAAGGACGGTTCCGTACGAAACGGTGAGCTCCGAAAAGCAAACTCGAGCCGTGATGAGTGTTTCAGTATCGTGCTGCTGAGACCCGTTGGATCCGTTGGAGCGGAGATTCGGACTGAGTGAAACCTACGCAACGATACCTAAGAGACGTGGTAGAAGGATAATGATGACAACAACGTACCTTAATCACAAGGTCGCCCATGTTCTCGTCCCCCAAACAAACGCGGTTAAGAAGACGGCGACGAATGTGGCGATCCGAAGATTGGGATGAAGTTGTTCCAAACTCGTCTGGATGAAAACCAAGACTGAGATATACCTCTCTAAGTCCTTCAGAGGCGGCGGAGGACGTGCAGGGTGGGTGGCCCTCTCGTGAAAGGTAGCGTCGGAAGGAGCTTTGTACATTGCGCCAATCAGTATCACTGGGACGAGGGTGCAACCACTTAAGTCTGTCTTGGACATAGGAATTGATGTCCGCAGCAGGGTCTTGCCATACAACCCAGAGAAACGCCTTGAAATCAGAGAATGCTTGACATTCGTAGAACTATAGTGAAGAATATCAGAAAAGGGATTTTCGGTGATGACACTTTGAATAACATTGCCCAGGCCAAATACGTTCCATCCTGCGCAGAAGGCCTCGAAAAGGGAAGACTTGAGAGTGCTGGGACTTCCGAATAAGAAGGTGTCAGTAAGTAATCGTCGCATAGAGGTATGCTGGTGGCGAGAGATCTGCCAGGAGGAGGCAAGCTCATAGTCAGGGACTGGCTGCACGAAAGGACGTTAGAATGATCTGCGAGACGTGATATTGATACTGATAACACCACTCACAAGATCAAAGCGATCTAGGAAGGGGAGAAAGTGGTCAATGGAATGTGGTGGTTCATGCCGAAACAGTTTTTGGGAGTGAGAGGGATCAGTGACGTGGTGGCTGGCGAGTCGGTCCCAAGAGCTTAGCATGTTGTATGATATCGGTGCGAAGGTCCGCATGAAAGAGGCTTGGCGACAGATATCAGCAGCAGTGTCTCGATGGTGGGAGCCGGCTGCGTATATGAGAAGAGGAGATATATTGAACGGTGGTGTGCCGGTATGGAGAATCCAGACGGCACTGAGGATGCCGATTCCTCGCCAAAATACGTCATGTTCGTGGGGAGGAATATCGTCTGGTGGTAAAATAGCCAGATACCCGTCAGGGGTTCGGGTAGAGCTTTGAGGTAGGAGCGCGGCATATTGCTGAAGGACGAGACGGAGTGCCTGTCGGGTTGGACCGGCGCCTGCAGTAAGGACCCGACCGGACGACATGGACCCGTTTGAGGGCAAAATACTGTGTAGCAAGTTTCAGAGAGAGGGAAGGATGAAGACTCGAGGATGCGTACACCTCTACACGAAACGTTCCAGGGCAAAGACGGGCTATGAACTGGTGTAAGGCAGATTGAGCGCGGGAGGATGGAGCTTGTCCATCAGATTCGGGATACGCGGCTTTGAGCAAGGTGAATAAAGATGTGGCAAGCTGTAGAGAGACCATTTGGAATGCAGAGTGGGTGTTCGAGTGAGGTTGACCCGGGTAGACGGGTGCGCTTATGACGCGGCATGATTCCGGGGTCGGTGGTGGAACAAGTCGACGAGCTTCCAAGTTCCATTGGGCACACCGAGCCTGAAATGCGGCAGAGGTGTGATCGAATGGCGCCCAATCTACTTGAGCATAAGCAACGTTGATGAATAAGGGAAGGATCGTGCTGACTGAGAGAACCGTCATCCTCATCATCTGTGTGCGGATCGACGCTGAACCCGCCCAATGCTATGGGTGACGATGAGGGGGAGAACCCGACCTCAGCCGTTGGAGAGGTCAGATCAATAACTTCAATACTGGCCGAGCGTGCGAGTGGAGGCGAGGATGGTAAGGTGACCGCTGGTGCTGGGCTACTCGGGAACAAGAGAGGAGATGAGCCGAGGGAGGGAAGGGGTCCAGCGCCGGGTGAAGCTAGAGGGTTGATGAATGGTGACAGAGGTGAGACCGGCGGTTGACTGTCGGGAAGCGTAGAAGGGGACGGAGCCGGGGGCGAGTGTGCATCAGTTACAGACGGTATTGACATCAAGGAGGAAGCGGATGATTGAGGTGTGTGGGATTGGCCAGACAAGCGAGGGCGAGTTGAGCGTCCGGTTGTAGGTGAACGGGGGTGGAGCGAAGGGCTCTATCAGCAGGCTGAATGTGAACGCATCGTCTGACTGGGAGGTGGAGAGACTGACCATGCTCAGTGGGCGACGCTGGGGTATGACGCTCTCCATATGGTCGGACGCTGTGACTGGTGTGCGTGTATTGTCCTCTGGAGTGGGATCAGGAGGAACGGTACAGTCGGCTCCTAAGCAGGATTGGTCCAAGTGATCGAATCCAGGGTGACAATGTGAGAGTTGGTGGAGAACAACGCGTACAAAGCAACGGTGCAGACCGGGCGAGCGGTTATAGTTGGGTGGAAGGTGCCCAAAAAGGCCACCAAATCGAGGAACTAGCACAGGATGAGATAGATGAACGGCTCAAGAGTTGACAGGAAATCTACTTACCAACAAAGGCCAGCACATCCTTACGATACGTTTGCAGAGGATTACTCCAGTTTCGGTAACGATCCCGTAATTGCGGAAGGATGGGGGTGTCAGTAGTGATGGGCAACTGTAGGAGGGTATATGGCCCTGGAACGCCCCGAGACATGCGCCCCGGAATGACGAAGTCGAATAGGCATGATGAGAATGGATCGGGTTGAGCGACGGAAGTAGGTGTTGGATCTGTTGCCTGTCGATGTTGCGCAGAAGGGAAGTAGAGGTGACTTGCCGCGAGATGAGCTTGAAGCTGAAGGTCGAATTCTTCGAAGAGCGCGGTAGGGGACAGGCGGGGATGAAGATCGTAAAGCAGGTTGAATTCTCGCAAGCGGTTGACGAGAGTAGTCAATTGGGGTTTTTGGAGGCCGCCGTAAGGTCGGAACCCATTCGCATCGGTGAAGGGAAATACGTCAGGGATGCCCGCTAACTGAGAGACAATGAGTGTGGATAGGAGCGGGAGTAGGTAAACGACATACGGGGCATGGGAGAACAGCAATACTTGCACTGGAATGCCCGGTAGTAGTTCTAGAATGTGTAGAGTCGGATGGAATCTGAGGCGTCGGAAGCGCTGTGTTTGCATGGTTTCCAAGAGGCTGAAATCCATGATGCGACGTGGATTCCTGGTGACCAGTCTGCGGAATGGCGGCACTACGACGGTTGGGATGGGCGCCTCGGGTCCTGGAGGAAGGGGTCGCTGCATCACGAAGATGCCGAGAAGATGCAGCAAGTCGAGTGGAGTTGACGCTGGGCTGGTCAGTGCTTTGAAGGCGCTGAATGAAGGGTACAGCCCCGATTCGAAGTGCAGGAAGTGACGACAAGGTTGCAACGGGGTTGAAAGTAGGGCGAAGGGCCGGGGAGCGACGGATACCAACAGATCCATGAGGACTGGACTGGATCTCCTCCATGGGACGGGAGGAGGCGTCAACAGAATCAGTAGACGGAAGCGCGGGAACAGAATTGACGAGCCCGGCGGAGAGGGCCGACGGCGCGGCGATAGCGTTTGGATAATGAAGAATGTAGGAGATATTACAAACGGCAGTGCTGTTTAGCTCGTTCTCACAAGGGGTGTGATTGCTCCAATCAGAAGAGCGCTGAATGAGTGTTTAAGATGAGGGGGAATAATAAGGGATGTGATGGGGACGTACACTGAAGAATAACCGGCAACTGGAGCGGGCAGACCTAAAGCGGGCAGGACGGGGCTGGTAATGGCTCTGAAGAGGACATCCACAGAAGCACAAGTTACTGAGGTCGAAGAACTCCGGCTCAGGTAGAGACTGTGGTACCAGTTGTGAGACAGAAGGAAGAAGATAGATGAGGTGCGCACATGATATATGAAGCGTTCACAATCCTGGCACCGCAGGCATGACAGCGGGGGCCGGGGTGAAGCGGGCATTGTGCGACAGCAAGAAGGACGATGTTTGAAGGAAAAGGTGGATCAGGGGGTGAAGGGGGTGAAGGGGGTGAAGGGAGGGGTGGGGGATAGCTGACGGCAGTAAAGCGAACGCGGAGAGTGACCGGATGACCGGATGACGAGCCGACAGGGAAGCGTAAACATACACGAGATATGGCGCAAGCAGATAAGTGCCTGTGATCAAGCAGATTGAATATCCGGAATGGCCATCCGTTGCCAGATGGTTTGCAGATCGCACAGAAGCGATGGAGGAGAACATGGATTTGATAGAAGATACCGGAGCAACGCATTGGTCGGGTCCGGTGATCGCATCAACGGAGACGGTGAGAAGCCGTGGCAAGGGACCCCATAGGTACCGAATTACATCTTGCTGAAAATAAGGCATGCTACGGGGTTATTGCTTGGGCTGCGGAGTGTGAAAGGACGCGGAGGATGTGAGAGAAGGAGAGTGTGAGGCGAAGAGGGATGTGACTGCCTGATATGGCGACAGGGGAAACGCGGGGTATGCGGTTTCCGGGATATGACAGAGCACGTGTAAAAGGAATGCGTTTGTAGGGACAGGTTGCTGGGAAACGCGGGGCGAATGAGTGGAGGAGTGCGGGGCACGGGATGAACGAGGGTTGCAGGACAAGTGCGGGACAAATGCGGGATAAGTGGAAGCAAAGCAGGCCAGACGGATGCAAGATGCGTGGCGGAAGCAGGACGGCTGAATTCGTCTTCTAGAGATAGAGTTTAGTCCCATATTTCGCGTCATACTCGATGCTATGTAAGCCAGACGATTACAAATTTGGCATGAGCCAAAAAGCACGTGAGTAGACCCTTATGCCAGCATACTGATCTGGGGAGGTGAGAGCGACGTTCCCACGCCCCACTTCGTGCTAACACTTTGCCTTACAAACAGCGGCACTTGAGTAGCATGACTAAGATCTCGCGTGAAAGAGGCGTCGTGTTCTCTGCGGCGTGTTGAAAGTGCCGAGCAGCAGAATTGGATACGGGCAGAAAGTGGGGACGGGCGAACTGCGCGCCAAGATGCTGGACGAATATACGGTCGCCGAGGACAGTCGCCGCTGCCAGCGTCAATTAGGCCCGCTGTTCTGATTTCATGGCGGGCCGCGAGCTCTGTACGCGACCTTTCTGCAGAGGATTCCATCCTCAGCAACGTGGGACTCTGACGCAGGGCAATCTCATTAGCAATCCGTACCTGAGCAATCCCATGGAAAACCGCTTGCCTGCGCGGAGTGCCTTACCACGCCGAGCTAGCGAGCACGAGCTACGGCCCGGCCTCGGCGGGAGGCTCGGCGATACTCGCCTCCTGCGCCTCCCGGAGCGCCTCGCTCACGCCATCCTCCGCGGTCACCTCCACATGCTCTCCGCCCTCCTCAGTAGGGCCAGTCCCCGTGCTCTCCTCGATGTACTCGATCTCCTGCGCCTCCTGGTCCTTTTCCGCCGTGTCCGTCTCCCCGCTCATGTGCATCTCCACCCTCTCTGCGGGTCTAGCCAGTTCAGCCTGGACGACATCCACCGCGCGCGGCTCGTCCGGCGCTTCTATGATCGTTGTCTCTTCAGCTGAAGGTGGCTGCAGGGCGGAGCCGGCATGGTGCGAGTCCGACTCGTCCACCTCCATATCGACGACGTCCATCTCCTGCGCCTCCTCCCCATCGTCCTCCCCATCACCTTCGCGTCCTTCATGATACGCAGCTTCCGGTACCATAGGCAGTGGTGCACCTGAGCGCAAAGCCACCGGAGAGCCGACAGGCGGGTAGATGATCAGCGCATTCGGATGTCTCGCTGGGCTCTGCGGCGCAGGGGCCAAGTCCGGTAGCGGGATCTGGCTCAGCCCTGGAGAAGCCGCAAGCATGGCCGGGCTGGGTGTGAACGCCGCTTCCTCAACCGCATTGGCGGCTTCGTGGCTCGGGCTGGCGATGGATTGAGCAAGCGACCCTTGCTCTGAGATGGCCGACCCGGGCGCGGAATCCGCAAAGGAAGGAGGCGCGTCAGACAGGTTGAGCGCGGAGAATTGGACCATCGTGCTCGTGCGCGTGAGCTCGGTGCCGAAAGAACCCGTCGGATCAGCAGGTGAGGAGGTCAAGGAGGGGATCAGGAGGAATTCGGGCTCGAGAATATCGTCGTACGTCCGCACGAGGGCATTGAACCGCGCATATACAGAGTGCTCAACCTATGCGGTACAGATGAGTTTCCATTCACCTCCGATCTTGGAGTGGAGAAAGGCGCACCTCAGATTCCTCGAACACCTCCCGATGGTGGAAGTAGGCATGGGCGAATACCCGCGCCAGGCGACGCGCTATTGCTGATATGTGGCGTTGTGAGGTTTGGGGAATGGACAAGCGCGAGGGGAAGTTTTTGGACGAGTTGAGCGTCGCGGTGATGTGATCTATCGTATGCAGGGTATAGTCTATTGCACAACATTGCTGTAGCGTAGGCAAGCTCATAAGTCAATGAATATGGGTACAGGAAGGGGGGTTACGTACCCCCATGGTCGACTGTGCCGACCCGTGTGCGCTGCACAGATACGTCCACTCGTTCGCCCTCATCTCCGGACAGCTTGAGCGCGTGCAATCCTCCTGCAGTCGCGTGATAAGTGGATGGTTCATATCCTCTACGAGTCGTCTGTATAGCGATGCGTCAGTGCTGATGCGCGCTTGCTCAACCGAGCTTCACACACCGTATCTGCTCATAGATCCATGCCCACTTCTCCACCTCCTCCCCATCTCCTCCTGTTGGAAGCTTGGTAAGCTCCTCCACGGCATGCGGGTCGTATCGAAGCAGGAGGGCCAGGTACTCTTGCAGCTCGAACGCGCTGTCGATGGAGGCGAGTGAGGGCGGCGTGTTTGGAGCGGGAAAGGCGTATGCGAGAGAGGTGCCAGGGTACAGCCGGGTGAGCACTTCTGCCATTCTTTCCGCTCAGATGAGGAGATCTTCAGGTACTGGAGTGCCAGAAACAGTGAGTGAGGTTGCGCTTGGGTGGGTGGTCCGTGCTGCCCAAGGCAAGGGTGCAGCAAGCGAGCACAAAGGGCGGCAGCACGGCCACAGAGGAACGCGTCCTCTTCCGTCCATCCCCCTCGACGCGTTTTGTGCTAGCCTATTCAAGTTCTCACCCTCAATCCAGCCGCCGCTTCGTACCGTATCCGTACGTCCACGGCGCTCTATACGTACCAGCACGCCATAGATCAATCAATCAATCTGTCGCGTTTATACCCATTCCGTCTGTCCCTTTCGTTCTCGCATCTCGCATCTCGATTCTCGATCGTTCCCCGATGCTCGGGCGCCTCGGTCGCATCACGCGGCCGATACGCCTCGGCTCTTGCGAGCAAAGCCACCCGTAGGGTCGGATGAATGTACGCCTAATGTCCCTTCTGTCTTCGTCACTGGCGCAGGGCTAGGCAGCTTTGGTCCGCCCCGGCCGAAATGCATCTTGACAGTGCCCTCTTCGGAGAGCCGTCGGAGTTGTGATTGTCCCAAAGACACTGGCCGGACAGTGTTCCGCGGATGCCCAAAAGCGGTGACACAGGCGAGATTGCTCCTCAAAGATGGGAGGTGACTGGAAACTGAAGCATCTTCATAGGTACATGCAGTACGTCGCATAAATCCACATCGTCCACTGAGTTAGACTCTGGACCGCGGGTGCCGAACCACCCTCACCTGATCGCGGCGTTTATCGTGCCGTCTATGTCCCGTCGCCCGTGGCGTCTTCTCGACCGTGTACACAAACGGTGTCATTGCACAGCTTCAATTGACAAGGATTGCCGACTTGGGAAGATCCTCGGCTCATCGATGTTCTGGTTGATGAAGGTACCGAGCTCCCCTCGGAGCAAGATGTCCGCCTCGGGCGCAACGTGATGTCTTCCGCCTCCTGGACAGCTCGCTGATGCGCAGCAGTCTCATGGCCTGCGCTTATATCTCTTTATCAGAACGCTAAGTGTCTTGTGTCTACTCCCTGGTTGACTGCTCCACCCAGCCCCTGTTCCGTTCCTCTTTCCCCCAATCTATCGTCCAGCCTTGAGTCAACGCGGACCAGCGCAAATGAGCAGTTCATCCCTGACAACGAAGGGGCCAATGTCCAGCCTCACTTCAGCCTTTCAGAAGCTGAAGGATGGAGCAAAGTCAGTAGCAGCACCCGCAAAGGACAGGGCGGAGGAGATCCTGCAGAGGGTGACGGGCATCTATGAGGTATGTTATGCGCAAAGGCACCCCTGGATGATCTATCACTGATACACGTTCTCAGGTCGTTCACAGCGATAAGCACGAGTACGAGGAGCTAACGAATCAGCTCATCTTTCTTACGACTCGTGTCTTCAACAACCTTCCCCCTGATGACAAACTCAGTGAAGAGATGCGTGAAGCACTGGACGCAGTCCAAACGGGCGTCAAATCTTGAACTCTCTCCCGTCCGCTTGATCCCCAATGTTTCGCTCATATTGTAGATCATCCATCGAGATTGAAGCAACTCTGAAAGCTCATGTCGAGGAGAAAGCAGTCGGTCGGGCGTCTCGTGCTACCGACATCCTTGAAAGATTGGAGAAGAAGCTCGACAAGCACGCAGTGCAACTGACGGTGCGGTGCCAATGTTTGATCCCTGCTCTACTCGCTAAGTCGACGTCTAGCTGGTGGGCACCATGGAATATGTCAGGGTATGAGCATCCTTCCTCTCTGCTCCGCAATATCTGACCATCCATGCAGGACAAAGGGACTCGTACAACGACAGCGTATGCTCCCGTTTCCACGCCGCTTCTTACCTCCACTGACATACCTCGTTTCTTCAGACCAGCATCCTTTGGTCGACTACGGCCACCTCCTGAGCCGGCTATCTTTTACGGGCGGGATGAACTCGTACAGTTAATCATGGATCTTCTTACAAGAGACAAAACATGCCGCATACCTCTTCTTGGGCTGGGCGGCATTGGAAAGACATCCACGGTCGCTACAGTCCTCCACGACGCACGGGTGAAGGAAAAGTTCGGCGATAACTTTTTTCTCAGCTGCGAGGCCATTGTCTCCGCCTCAGGCATTCTCCTGGCCCTGGTTTCTGCTTTGAATTTACCTCAGGACGACGGAGAGGCCCGTGCCCTGAGGAGCTTCTTCGCACTTCGCAAGCGCGTTCTGCTCGTTTTCGACAACCTTGAGACTTTATGGGACTCTGACGATCAAAATCAGGTAGAGGAAGGTCTTTCTGACTGCGCCAATGTCGAGACTGTTTCACTTGTGGTGACGATGAGGGGCGCTGTTCGACCTGGTGGAGTGGACTGGGATGACGCCGTTCTGGACGCACTTGGATCTTTATCTTTGCAAGCTGCTCGATCAATGTGGATGCGGATCACGAAGAAAACCGACTCGCGATTGGACGAGTTGCTTCGGCTTCTTGACGGCCTCCCCCTTGCCCTCACGCTCATGGCACACCACGGTCAATTGATGAGTCCCACCGATCTCATTGAGACATACAGCGAGGAACGAACATCGTTATTGTCGAATCGCAACGGCGTAGCAAATTGCACCATGAAGATGGGCGATAGCGTTCGAATGCTAAGTCGGTATGATGAGGCCCTGAAGATGTTGGAGGCGGCGAAGATGACGTATGACACCATCGGGAACCGGGTGGGTGCAGTAGACTGCGTGTGGAACCTAAGCGATATCCTGCGCATGCTTGGCCGCGAGAACGAGGCGTTGGAGAAGATCAAGGAGGCCAAGGCCACGTATGAGGCAGTCGGGCATCGGATGGGTGCAGCAGAGTGTATTTCGAGCATCGGCGATATTTTGTGCAGGTTCGGTCAATATGACGAGGCCATGAAGCGACTTGAGGAGGCGAAGGCGAGCCATGAGGCTATTGGGGACTGGTTGCGCGCGGGAGATTGCGCCTGGAGCATGTGCGAGATTCTGCGCATGTCGAAGCGGTATGAAGAGGCGCTGGAGGATCTCGGCGTGTTGAAGGCAAAGGAGGAGGACATTGGGCATAGGAGAGGCATAGCATCCTGCAGAAGGAGCATGGGAACGGTCCTGCATCTGCTTGGCCGTCATGACGAGGCGATCGAGAACCTTGAGGAGGCGCAGGCAATATTTGAAGCGTTGAGTGATCGATATGAGCTGGCATGGTGTTTTTCAAATATCTGGCAGACGTCTTCATCGCTCAGTGCCGCAATCGAGAAGCGGGGCCCATGTTGGAACAGGCCGTGGAGCTCTTCATCGAAATCGGCATACTGAAACAGGCGGATTGGTGTCGTGCCGCCTTGAACGAGTTGGTGGGATGATGCTCCTCTGGCGATGTGTATGTTGGAAAAGCAAAAGGGCAAGAATCCGAGTGGCAAAGTGGCAAAGAAGCATAGTCGGATACCTGGAGGGTGCGGCTAGGATGTAAGTATCCTTGAATCGAAGCGTGCGGAGGCAATGACTAAACCCATTCTATGTTTATCTGCAGATATTTAGATCATGACGGACATCTGAATGCATGTTGCCCAATACAGGGATAAATGATCATGATCCCAAGTCCAGTTTTGAATCTGATTCCCATCAGCAAGTGGGATAGTTTGAGATTGGCTTGTCTGTAGAGGAGGAGTCCTGTCAAGTCCTGTTGAAGGAACTGCATGCCACTGATGATACCGCTGAGGTTGAGACGGCCGGCTTAACCCACTAGCAACTGGCCCCAAAAAGAAGTAAAACATATGACAGGGGGGGCCAATGGGTCTGTTAGAGGTATGAGGCATGAATGAGGATTGGGACCAGGCAGGCCGCACAATTTTGCTCTGTGTTGGGTCCCTAGCTTACATAAGCTGGAACTATACAGTACCTAGCGAGGCGCACGTTGTGCGCCTCTCCTACTTCACATGCCAACAGGGTTATCTGAGAGAAGTGTGTAGGTAGGATGGAAAGGTGTGGGTTGTTGCATATTTTCATCATAAATTAACTTCTGGGATTGGACCCATTCTGAGAGCTTGTTTGGATTCTGGCCATAGGCTGACTGTATGTATGCATGTATGTATGTATGCCTTTTGCATGAAGTAGAGCACTGTATTCAGGACAGAAGCAAGTCACTGAGCCAATGTAGTATGGACAATACACATATGGGGAAGCAGGGCCAAATAAAATCAGCAAGGTGAATGATACTTCCGCTTCCGGCAGCGGTATGAATATGCTCGGGAGCAAGTCTGTTTTCAGAGACTTCATGACTGCATTACACGAGACCTACTGGCTTTCACGGCTTCCTACAATGAGGAGTAAGGAAGCCTAGGCAGCCGTTCTCACTACAGTAATGCAAATTGCACAAACACTTCGAAATCGAGTTTTCTTCCCTCTCCCATTAGCACGCGCATCGATATTATTAGCTGCCATCTTCTGATTATCCGTTGGTTCTCGGCTCCGAGCAAGGTGTGCATACGCCACGCGACGTCACTGGGTGTTCATAGCTCACGTCACCTCCGCCACCCATGAACCCCGGGGTGCGTGATGCCCCGCACTTTGCGCCTTCGCCCCAGGCACCTGAGCCGTTTAAGGCATCCCACTGGCCAGTCTTGACTCTAATGGCGGTCATGGGTCGACCGGCAGCGAGTGCAACGGACGGGAGAGTGGGGTTGGGAGGAAGAACGTATATATACCTCAGGCAACCTGCCAAGAGTCGAATGAACCTGCAACTCTGCAAGAACAACACTTCACTTCGTCTGACCGAATATCGCAATTGCAATAATGTCTTACAACAACAACAACACCACCCAGCGCCTGGACGTGCTGGACCCAGGTACGCCCGCAACCCAATGGGCTCAGAATACCGAATCCCTCCTCGGGGGTGCCTCACACTCCTCCTCTTCCCTTCCCACAACAGCGTCAGCCAACACGGGCTACGACAACTCGAGCACCGACACAACCGCCCTCGCCAACGCGGCCGGGTACCGTTCTGTCGGCCAGCCCGTCGGGCAGTCGATCGACCAGGCGGCCGAGCGCATCTCCCACAGGGGCGGTGATGATGTTGTGGGCGACGCCGGGAGCGGGCGCGCGGCCGTGGGAGTGCCGGCGGCGAGGAGCTCGGAGATGAAAACCAGCTCGGAGACGGGAGCGATGGCGGGAGGCGCGAACTACTTGAGCGGCCCGGCCTATGACGATACTCAGGGAGGGTACGGGGGGAATACAAGATCAGGTACGTAGCACTCACAACCTGAGCCTCACTTGGCGCTCATCGCCCTCCAGGCTTCTCTGGCAACAACGCCAGCACCGGCAACACCGGATTTTCCAACACCGGCGGCATCCCCGGGTCATACAACACCACCGCGGGCGAGCTGGGCAACGGCCAGTTCGGCCCGAATGCACCGGCGACTGCCGGCACGGAGCGCGGCGGGACATACGGCGGTGCGGCAGGCACCGGAGCTGCTGTGGGTATGGCGGCTGGTGCGGCGGCTGGAGGGCAGGACAGGTTCGGCGCGGGGTCGAACCCGTTCAGGGATTCCACCAGGCAGGAGGGGTATGCCTCGGGCACTGGCTCAGGCGTCAACAACATGGGCACGAGCGATATGACCGCTACTTCTGGGCGTGCCAATGGAGATACGGAAGGCTGGACGGCTGGCGCGGGCGCGGGGCCGACGAACCTCGACGCGTCCAGCACCGCTAGCACTGCCGGCAGCAACTGGTCCAGCACCAGCACCAACTCCAACATCGGCACCGGCACCAACTCCGGCACCGGGGCGACCACCCTTGCGCCCTCGCAGGTGAACACGGCTGACCTCATCGGCCCCGAACCCAAGTGGAAGAACGCGTCCGAGGCCACCGCCAACGCCTCGCAAGGCGACTCCCTCCCGCCCGCGGGGATCGACACGCAGACCTCGACGGGGGCGATTTCCTCCTCCCCCTCGGCGCGCACGCGCGCGGCCCTGTCCGCCGATCCGGGGAACACGACGACGCACTCGGTGCTGGGCGGGCAGCCGAAGCAGTCCCAGCCTGGGGAACCGATCGTGGACCCTCTGAGCACGGGGTCGAATGCCGATGGGCAGGCGCAGAGGGGGTTCGGAGGCGCGCAGGGGCTCGGGACGCAGAGCGGGGTTGGGCAGGGCCAGGGCGGGCTCCAGAGCGGGAGCTCGGACCTTGCGCAGCCTACGGGCGCGGGACTCGCTAGTGGTGGTGCGGCGGCTGGGGCCCGCGGGGGTGTGAGCGCCGAGCCGAGCGCGAGGACGCAGGCTGCGCTTGGCGGGAGAGCGTACTGATCCACTCGCCCCGCGCCGGCCCCCTCGACCCCTCGACCCAATAAGGGAAAGCCGAATACTCGAAAGACCAATCTGAACCGAAAACCTGTATCAGTAGCACACGCCAGAATAAGGAACTGAATTGCTCACGCCCACTCGCGAACGCAGCGATGACGTGCACAGTGGCATAGCAATGAAATGCAATGCACTACGATTGTTCAAGAATGTCTCGGAGTGACATTGGAAAACGTGAAATTTAAGTAAGGACCAAGGATTTTGGGTGCAGCGGGTACGCGATGCGGGAGAGACGCGCGGTATGGACATATATGCAAGACGGGTGGAGAGGGGAGGCAAGGAGCGGCTGAGCTCAGTGCGGGCCAAACCCATTGGTGAGCGGCTTGCCCTTGCCCTTCTCCTTCTGCTCGAGCGCGTCGCACGCCCTCGCCACCGCCTCCCGCTCCCTCTCGGCAAGCTCGAGCAGGGGCAGCCTGCACCTGCCCCCGTACCCGTGCACGACCTGCAGCGCCGTTCTCACGCCCCTGACGCCCGCGCCCTCTATCACGCCTGCGCGCGCGAGGGGCCGCTGGGCACGGCGCGCCTCCTCCAGCTCGTGCATCTTCCAGCCGTCCCAGACCCGGAGGAGCTTCTCCGGGCAGACGTTGCCGAGCGGGAGGACGCCGCCCTGTGCGCCGGAGACGAGCGCGGGGAGGAGCTCGTCCGCGCGGGTGCAGAGGGGCGTGAAGGCCTTTGCGGGGAACTGGGCGGAGAGGGTGGAGCAGAGGGAGGGGGAGGAGGTGAGCAGGCCGACGATGTTCGGGTGCTGGGCGAGGCGCTGCAGGAGGGGGAGGGAGAACTCGGCCGGCGGGCGCGGGGAGAGGACCAGCGGCAGGGGCGAGTGGTCCGCCACCTGTACACGAGGCGGCAGTGCCGGTGAGCCGTGGAGGGGAAGGCGGGGGCAGCGCACGCACGTCAAAGTAGAACCCCTCGAGCTCGGCATCGCCCATCGGGGCCTCGCCCGGGCCGAGCAGGGGGCACTCGACGAGGCAGAACTGGCCGCCCAGCGCCCCGGCCTCCTCGCACAGGTCGATCGTCTCCCACGTGCTTTGCGCGCCGGTGCCGACGATGAGGGGCAGGTCGTGCGCCGCGTGGTCGGCGAGGGCCGTGTGCGCGTGGGAGAGCAGCTGCGCGCGCTCGGTCCGCGAGAGGTGGGTGGGCTCGCCTGGTGTGGTGTGTCAGTCTCGGGGCAGCGGGTGGGAGGAGGAGATGTACCGATTGCGTGGTGCAGGACGATGCCTGCGACGCCTGCGTTTGCGAGGCGGAGGAGGTGGGCTGCGAACGCGGGGAGGTCGAGCTCCTGCCTCGGGCCGGGCTTGAAGAAGCACAGTGTGGGGACGTAGATCCCTGTGAATACGCGGGGGACTGGGTCGGCTGATTGGGCGCGGGGGAGGGAGACAGAGAGGGCTCACCGGGAGGGGGCGCGCAGGGGGGCATTGTCCTACGTCGGAGTGGCTAACCAAGACGAGCTGTACAGTTGAGAGTGAGCGATGTACGAGGAGCGCAGGGTGAGGCCGCCGGCCTGTTCATATAACCCACCCACCCGGCCGTCGGAACCCGCGCGACGCCTCGCGCATCCCTGCGTGCGCCGAGCCCTCTTCACATCATTCGCCCATCAGCACCCACCCTCCCCTCCCCGACCGCGCAGGGATACACGAGTCCGTCATTCGATCACCTCCCGCCCTTCCCACCTTCCCGAACCGATACCCTGCTTCCCGCACCAGGCTTCGATTTACCGCGATCGCGATCATCGGCCTGCCTTCCTGCCTGCCTGGCGCCTGCACTGCACTGCACTGCACTGCACATGCTGCCGTGCGCGGTGCGTGCCAAAAGGGTCGCGAGGGGTGCGAACGGCTCGCGAAGATGGGCGAAGCGTGCCGCGCGTGGTGCCCGGCCGGGGGGGCGCGGCGGGCCGGCGGGGCATGATGGCGAATAGGAGTGGGGGACGGGGCAGCGAGCGTGCGGGATGACTGGACGGCGTTGGACTCGACCCCGAGCGAGCGGGGCGCGTAGCTTCGAACGTGATTAGACCACTCCAGCACACCCCCACCTCACGCTTCTCCGCGCTCAACGCAGGGCTTCACACAGATCGGCCCCGATGCTAGCGGCTGTGCTGGCTTGCGTGGGCGCGGGAGGGAGAGAAGACACGGAGGCAGAAAGTCACCCGCGTTACGCGTCCTTCCCCTCACCGCCGCTGCTCTCGACCGACCGAACGAACGAACGAACGCATACACTCGCCTGCCTGCCCCCATACCCTCTCTTCTCTTTCCACCCGCATCCCTGTCATTGTCAATCTCACTCTCCCTATCGCCATCCTATCACCCTTCCGCTGCTCCACTACCCAAGCATGTTCCTCACAAGATCGGAGTATGGTGCGTCCCCCTCCCCCTCTCCCTCTTCCTCTCCCTCTCCTCGATCGCGGCGCGCGGGGAAGCACGCTGACGGCCTGCAGATCGCGGTGTCAACACCTTCTCCCCCGAGGGGCGGCTGTTCCAAGGTATGCGAGCACACGATCCCCTCGATCAACCGTATGCTCATCTGCTGCGCAGTGGAGTACGCCATCGAGGCTATCAAAGTACGCTCTCCCCTCCCCCTCCTCCCTTGCGCGTCGTCGCCAGGCGCTGACTGCCTTCCCCGCACAGCTCGGCTCCACAACCGTCGGCATCCGCACGCCCACGGGCGTCGTGCTGGGCGTCGAGAAGCGCGTGCAGTCGCCCCTGCTCGAGTCCTCCAGCATCGAGAAGATCATGGAGATCGACACCCACCTCGGGTGCGCCATGTCCGGCCTGACGGCTGACGCGCGGACCATGATCGACCATGCGCGCGTGACGAGCCAGAACCACGCGTTCACGTTCGACGAGAAGATCAAGGTGGAGAGCGTCACCCAGGCGGTGTGCGACCTCGCCCTCAGGTTCGGCGAGAGCATGGAGAACGAGGACGCGATGATGGTGCGTCCGCTTTCCCCCCACCTCTTTCCCCCGTGTGACTGACTGACGTGCGCGCTTTCTGAGGACAGTCACGCCCCTTCGGCGTCGCCCTCCTCATCGCGGGCATCGACGAGCTCGGACCGCAGCTGTACCACACAGACCCCTCCGGCACGTTCGTAAAGTACGAGGCCAAGGCGATCGGCTCGGGCTCCGAGGCCGCGCAGGCTGAGCTGCAGGACAAGTACCACAAAGTGCGTCTCTGCCCCTCTTTCCAATGGTCCTACATCCTATCCTATCCTATTGTTATGGGGCATTGGAGCGGAGCTGATGCGCGCCGCAGAGCATGGAGATCAAAGACGCGCAGATCCTGACGCTGCGCGTGCTCAAGCAGGTCATGGAGGAGAAGCTGGACCAGCACAACGTCCAGCTCGCCCAGGTCACCGTCGAGAGGGGGTTCGAGATCCTGAGCGATGCGCAGCTCAAGGAGGCGATTGACGCTATGTAGTCTACGAGTGGGTACTGTAATGCAAGTCGTGATCATCCATATCTGCGCCGGGTCGAGTCGGCAAAGCGAGCCGGTGCTGGCGGGATATGCCAGGTTACAACATTCCAGTCCGACTCGAGTCAACGACGTTTCATTCTTTCATTTCATTCTATTCAACTACATGCAGATCTCGATGCCGATCACAGGCCGAGCCATCCTACCCAAACTTAGTTCATTCATGTCCATGCACGCGATCCAGCACGATCAACGCACCTCATCCCATCCACCTATTTGAGCGCAGCCACGCACTCGATCTCGACCATGACGTCGCGGGGCAGGCGGGCGACCTGGATGGCCGTCCGCGCGGGCTTGGCATCGCCGAAGAACTCACCGTACACCTCGTTCATCGCGTTGAAGTTGTTCATGTCGCTGAGGAAGACCTGGGGTGGCGTGTTAGCACTGGCTCGAGCCGACCACCGCGGGGCTGTCTTGTCCTGCTCTCCTGCTCCTGCCGCCTGATCGCCAGGTACAGCAACCAAGGCAGTGGGAGAAGTGGAGAAGTGGAGACGGCGCAAGTCCCGGTGGGCACATAGATGCAGCACGAGCACGCACAGTAGTCTTAAGCACCAGGTCGATCCCGCTCCCCGCGCCGTCCAGGACGACCTTGAGGTTCGTCAAGCTCTCCTTGACCTGCTCCCTGATCCCGCCCTCGACAATGTTCCCCGTCTTGCCGACGGTGGGGATCTGCCCGGACACGTACAGCGTGCCGTTCAGCGCGACCGCGTGCGAGTAGGGCGCGGCGGGCGCGGGGGCCTCTGCGGGCCCGGGTCAGCTCTCACTCTCTCTCCTGGGCGCGGGCGGGGTGGGAGCAAGGGAGGCGCACCGGAGACCATGATACGCTTGACGGACATGTTGCGGGATTGGCTTTGCGGTATGAGGGTGCGGAGTGTGCTGGTGGGTGATGGACGGCGAGCGAGGGCACGAGAGGCGAGCAGGACTGGTCGGAGCATTTGGGGAGGGCGGGAGGGGACAGCGTGCGCTGATAGCGTGCCGGGCGGAAGCAGTCGAGGTATGGGGCTTTACATATGGAACCTCAGGGTGGAGGGCGTCCATCCCATACAGTACGACCCAGACTCTCCACCAAGGCTCCGGCGTATCCTACTTCATCAAAACGGTGCTATGTACTGTTGCCACGGCCAATACTTGCTCCGCTTTCCACGCCTTCTCCATGCCCTGTTGATGCTGTCCCCTTAGACGTCACATGCGTATGCTGAGAGTCGAATCTCTGAGCATTACAAACTAAATACTGACCACCAGCTCGCCCTGTTTGAGTGAATCGAGCTATGACTTTGATCCCTCTACTGAATTTAAGCGGCGGCGTCTGTTCATCCTGTCACATGCTTGCCAAGGAAGCTGCGTTTCTCGCGGTGACGGGCTCACTGGGAGACCACCATCACGTTGCTTCCAAAGAGGACTCAACATTTTGATTCAATGTCGTTCAAAGTGGCTCTGCATCTCTCCACATCCATGGCACATCCGATGCTCTCGTAGATCTCCAGAGCCTCGTACAGCTTGTCAATAGCCTCTCTATTGTTGCCTTGGTTGTAGGACGCTGTCCCAAGGGCACTCTTGCAGCTTGCAATGCCGTATCGGTCGCCAATGGTTGTGAACATTGCCACAGCCTCTTCAAGTTTTCCTGTGGCCTCTTCGTAATGACCGCGCGCTGCCAAGATGCATCCCAAAGCCCGACTACATTGTGCTGTGCCGGTTTGGTATCCGAGCGAGGTAAACACACCTGCTGCCTCATTCAGTTGTTCAGCTGCTAGTTCCAGCTTGCCTTGACTTCGCAGTACGTTTCCAATGCACTGCATACATCGTCCAACACCAAGCGGGCTGATGATCGTCTGAAACACAAGCTGTGCTTCTCGGAATAGCTCGATCGCTTGGTCATAGTCCTCTTGCATTCGGAGAATGTTTCCCTTGCTGACGAGGCATTCTGCCGCACCATGTTGGTATCCACCTGCCGTGAATGCATCTCTTGCCTTTTCTAAGTTCTCAAGGGCGACATCATGTCTACCTTGAGAGTATAACACATCTCCAAGACTCTGCTTACATTGAGCAGCCCCAAAGCTATTTCCGATCGTGTCAAAAATAGTTGCAGCCTGCTCGAGCAGGGTCACTGAAGCATCCAACTGATTTTGCACAGAGAGTACAACACCCAAGGAGCGAAGACAGTTAGCAACCCCTCCACGGGGTTGCCTATTGCCTCAAAAATCTTCATGGCTTCTTGCACTCTTGGTACGACCTCTTCATACTTGTTTTGCCTATAGAACAGGTAGCCGATGCTCTCGATGCACTCCGCAACACCAGTACGGTCATGAAGTGTCTTGAAGATCGCTTCAGCTTCTTGAAACTGCGACATTGCTTCCTCGAAACGATTCTGTAGACGAAAGATGGAACCTCGACTCCACGTACACCGGGCCACCCACTGAGAGGCACCAATTGCTTCAAACGCGGCTTTGGCTTGCCCAAATTCTTCTGCAGCCTCAACATGACGACTTTGCATACGTAGCACCTCTCCTAAAGACCATGTACATTTCGCAGCACGAAGTCGTCTACTAGTGCCAAGTGCCTGGTATTGCTCTTTTGCCTGTTTCAGCAGCTCTAAGGCCAGATCGTATCTTCCCTGCACTCGCAGGATATCTCCCAATGCCCGCAAGCAATTTGTAACACCAAGCTGGTCATTCAGAGCACTGAATGTGGTCTTTGCCTCCTCTAGCTTTTCCACGGCCTCCTTATAGCGATGTTGAAAATACAATGCCAAGGACATTTCCATAAGGCATGCGGCAGCCAATCCCTCATCTTTGATCACATCGAAGCTCTTTCTGGCCGTCACCAATTCAGCAACTGCCTGGGGGAATTGTTCCATTTGCAAATAGGCCGCTCCCAAGCTTTGTCGGAGGTTTCCAGAAATTCGATGGACCTGGAATTTGACAGCTCTATCATTTGCTGCTTTCAGCAATGGTACACAATCCCCAGCTCGTGTAAGCGAGGCAAAGCTTGCCAACTCAGTCGTTGCCTTGGACAACGCATCGAGGACAACACGATTGAGATCGGTTTCCCAGAACTGCAGAAGCACCGAGGTGACGTTCAAGAACTCCTCTACTCCGATCGTTACAGTTTCTTGATCGGGTTCTTCATCAAAGCATGCAAGCTGCCTCGCTAGCTCCATAGACCAGTTCCTGAGGTCGGAAAGACACGGACTGGTAGGCGGGTGACTCTGGATGATAAAGTCCCGAACAGGAGCCAGTACTTTCAGGCGCCGATGTTGCAAATCAACCAGTGCAACCTGTTGCAGCGTTCTGATTGCTGTGTCCAATCCTTGGAGGGAAGGTAAAATGTCGTACACAGCGGCAGTGTCTAAGCCTCCAGGGAGAAGACACAAAATTGACAGCAGTGTTGCGGCTTCCGGATGCTCCTGCATTGTGAGTGACTTAAGCGACAGGTCAATTGAGATCTCGAGACTGGTTCCGCGTCTATTCCTCCCACGTCGTAAGAGGCGAGTCTTCTCCTTCTCATAAGCTTTACGAAGTTCCACCACCGGCAACACTTGACCTTGGTACCCCATCAGCGTGATTGCCAATGGTAGACCATCTAGCAGCGATAACAAGGGATCGACCTCAAGCGGTGCCTCTTCGCGATGACTAATAACGCGGAAGAGCGTGCGGGCCACCTCTAGATTGAGTGGTCGTAACGGTGGCATTACAGGTAAGGTCCAATTAACGCCAGCTGGACGAACCGTGCCTCGCATAGTCACAATCAATGACAGATGATTGATGGTGGATAGCTTTGAAAGTAGTTCCTCCACAGCACATTGGTCCTCTGAGTCCCACGCCGACTCAAAGTTGTCCAACAATAGAAGGATTGGCCTTGTGTCAGATAATAAATACTCCCATATGACCCGAAACGGGTCCTCCGTCTCCATCACATTGATTGCCCTAGCAAGAAGTGATGAAACAATGGCATTTGCAGAACCGATTCCGTCACAGGCCAGGAAGAGCCGACCTGAGGAAAACTTCCTGGCAATCCGTACATCGTGCAGAAGAGCAATAGCAAGTGTGGTCTTCCCCATTCCTCCTGGTCCCAATATCGCCAGATGAGCGGAACTGTTGCAGAGCAGTGCTTGGGCCATTCCATCGACTTCGTCCTCTCTGCCAAAGAAGACGTCGGGTTTCGGTGGTAACTGTGTGGTCCACTGGTCAGATGGACTGTGCTGCTGATGAGTCCCGTCTTGGTAGCTACTGGAGGAGATATACCGTTCATAGAAATGCCCCATTCCGTCCTGGGAGAGCAGAGGACAGATAAGGCACTGTCACAGATACAAGCTACCTGACTCACTGGTCCACCGGTCATCACTTCACGATGTAAGAGCGGCAATGTGGAAAGGGTGGATAACTGCATGGTGTAAGTGAACTATTTGCTGCTTTATCTCTCTAGCTCACATTGATTGACTTCTGCAGATCATTCAGCCAGCCATGGAAACCTGCAAGCTCTTGGGATAACGGAAAGAATTGAATGATGCGCTGTACAAGACTTTGGGTAGCTATTCGCTGGAAGAACTGCACCAAAGCTGCTCCGAATCTGCGGCCATTGTGAGATGCCGTGGAGAGTACAGAGGGTAGCTCTCACTCAGTAAGAGTTTCTATGTTATCAAGTCCGCTGTTGCGTCCGGAAACACCAGGTATGTGTTCGAGAAGGTTCTCGGTCATATCCACGAAACGAGCTACCAGCTGCTTGCATTCCTGTAGTTGCGGCATTCGGCCGGCCTATTGCGTTAGGTGAGTGCTTATGCACACTTTACAGAATGAGCGGACACACCTTTGTCAGTTTGATCAGCTGTGTTCGAATATCGACCAGCTTTTGTTTTGCTTGCCCCGACCAGTCCCCTTCAGACGACTGTCTAGATGACAGTCCATCTGCATCCAACGGCAGGCTGCCAGGCTGACCAGCGCTGTTCACCAGCGGGATTGTCGGATTATGCGAGAGTGAGGGTCTCCCAGGGGTTAACGACATACCAAGGCAGAAGGGGAGGGAATATGTCCTGTCAAAGCTAGACAATCTGCGAGGGGGAAACTAAGATGGAAGCACACAGCGGACAGCGGGAAAAGGGGCATATATATGTTTGAGCCTGGGCAAACGCTGAAGCGCCTACCATGCCATGTGCATCAGTGTCCCAAGAGATCGATACAGCGTAATACCTACTGAAGCACCTCCGAGGGGGAGTTCGCCATCGACTGTGGCACGAGATTGATGTACCTGATTAGGGTGGAACTAGATGGGCGCAGGCGCCGTCTCGATTCAGCTCGGCACTCTAAATCGATAGCTAAAGGGCGACACTGATCTGGGTCAATCGCCCACTCCTCCCACGGCTTGTGAGGAGCGCCGTCTTCTCCGCCTGCTAGGCGCCGCTCAACTCCACGGTGTCCGTCAATACATCCCCAAGCTGGTAGCGAGCACTGGACCAGCAGAGCGAGCAGCTTGTTTCGCTACTATGTGTTGTGCTGGCGATGTCGATCCACATCTGATGGACGGCGTCGAGCGCCATGGATTCGAGAGGCCAAGGACGGGGCTGGACCCAGTCGACACCGCAGGGCAGTACAGCGCCGCGTGTCCTGATGACCAGGAAGGTAGCATTGGCCAGTGCGATAGCTGGGCGTCTGGTCTTCCACATCGAGAGGATCTTTCGAATTCCATGCCGCTTTCAAATTCAAGAGGCAAATCTTCAGTGATGGATGGAAGATGACCGCCGCGCGCGCCTCGGAGTCGTGTCGGACACCGAGGGCTGCGGTAAGGAGCTGGATAATGGTCTCTGCGAAGGGCAAGCCTGCAGCTGACAAAGGTGATATCGCGCTCGTACATGTACCGAATGGGGATGTCGTTGATAGTCGCTACTGTGACGGACAACTTCCCGATCCCTCCCGGGCCGAGGAGAGGATGACGGCTTGTTGCGCCTTCATGGAGGGGGGATGATGAACTCAACCAATTCGTTTGAGGCGATGTGAGGGGACCATATTCATAGCAAACAGGTGTGCAAAGTGCCATGGACTATGGATGCTCCAAATACGCGGCATCTGAGTAGAAAATGGGTAAGGTACAGTTGGCGGTGATCTGGTACGAAGGTGAGTTGGCGGATTGATGGAGGAAGGATCGGGTTGCACCTCTTACGGTCCTCTATCATTCGTCTGTAACGCCTTCTCTCCCACGCAGCAACCTTTCCAGTGCAACCATCGTCTCAACCACCAATCTGTCCACTGCTAAGCACAATCGTGAAACGTGCTCAGTCGAACCAATGGCGCTGAAGTGACGACTAGGGCTATTGATGGCAAGGTCGACCCTGAACACCGCGGCCGGCGACCATGTGCTGTACTCGTTGTCGATGACCGGAGTGTGCACTGGAGTTCCCGCGATGTCACGACGACATCGCAGAGGCTACTTACTGCCACTGACTAGTTCTTTTCCGACTCCGTCCTTTTCTCGACCATCAATCTCTTCACCGTTAGGCCTGAGCATATGATGCCCGGTCTAGTCATATCGTGTAGGCGCTGGATTGAGGCACGGGATGAGAAAGTCGCGTTGGGTTATCCCCTGCTGTGCTCCGTATTGATGATGCCACGAGGTCGGGAGGACGACACCACGGAGGTTGCGGTCATTGGGTGGCATTACAACCACGGTAACAACTGACCGAGGATACCGAGCGCAGACTCAGTTGTGTTGGGTGCCGCACTCCGTCCTATCCGATCAGTTTGATCGATGCCTCCGCAGCGGGACCATCTGCACCGCCACAAGCGCGTCCTTCATCTCGCCCGTTCCCCACCGCAGTGTGGAACGCCTTGGCCTTCTCAAACTTCTCCATCGCCTCGCTGTTCCGTTGGAGGAATCCCAGGATCCTGCTGAGATGAACGAGAGTTGGATTGAGCAGGGGACCGCACGAGCGGTCCCTTGTATCTACGTGGCACGCGGCCAGGATCCTAGGTGCGCGGCTTGCTCCTGACCGTCACCGCCGCTCTCTCATGATCTCCACACTCCCCCTCAAGCCGTGCTCAGCCCCAGATCTTCGACAAACTGTTCATGCTTGATGGATCCGAGGGGCTTGGTCAGTATATCAGCGAGCATCTGGTCTGTGGGGCAATAGGAGAAGCGGATCTGGTTCAGGGAGACGCGCTGGCGGAGGAAGTGGTGCCTGATATCGATGTGCTTGGTCCGGGACGGGTGCGCAGAATCTCTGGTCATGCTGATAGCGGCCTGATTGTCAACCAGGATCTGGATGGGCCGGTCTTGTTCTTGGTCCGTGATCTCCTTGAGTAAGTTCTTGATCCAGAGCGCCTCTTTTGCTCCGTGGGCTGCGGCCATGTACTCGGCCTCTGCGCTAGAGAGCGCCACGGTCGGCTGTTTCTTTGAGGACCACGAGACGGCTCCTCCGGCAAGCATGGTCACATATCCAGAGATGGATCGTCGATCATCAAGATTGCTGCCCCAGTCTGCATCGGAGTAGAGTGTGGGTATGAGCTGGTCCGGTCTGTGATCTTGTTCCTGCGCGTACATGATCTTGAGCTCATTTGTGCCCTTCAGATATCGGAACACTCGTTTGGCCGCGGTAAGATGGGCTGGTCCGGGGTTGATCAAGTACTGGCTCAGGTGCTGGACCGCATAAGCGATGTCGGGTCTGGTCATGACGGCCATGTACATGAGGGAGCCAATCAAGGCTTGATAGTGCGCCTTGCTCTTTTCGTGCTCCTTGTGCTCGTGATCTGACATTCTCTCCAGATCGGGACTGTCTTCGAGCGTGAGTCGAGTATTGGGATCCAAGGGGGTCCGTGTCACGTTGGCCTGGTCTAGGCCGAAACGCTTGATCGTGCGCAGAATGTGACCAGTCTGTGAGAGCGTGATCTGGTGCTTGCTCCGGTCACGGTTGATCTCGAGTCCAAGTGAGTAGTGGAGCTCCCCCTCGTCCGTGATCTTGAACATGTTCTTGATCTCGTTCTTGATGCTCACGATGTTCCTAGATCCGGTCTTGGTGAAGATCCATCCATCATCCACGTGCATTGTGATGATGCAGAACGGCTCGTTGCGGATAAAGCATGCTCGGTCTGTCTCAAGGATCTTGAATCCGAGATCTTGCAGAGCACTAGCGAGCTTCTTATACCAGTAATGTCCCGCTTGCTTGAGCCCGTACAGACCTTTGATCAGTCTACAGACCTTGTTCTCGTGCTCGGGCTTGACAAAGCCTTCGGGCTGGCGCATGTACAGTTCCTCCTTCAGTTCTCCATGAAGGTAGGCTCCGACCACGTCGATCTGGTGGATCTCCCAATCGTGCACTGCTGCATGGGCGAGCAGGACTCGGATCGTGGTAGGTTTGACTGTCGGAGCAAAGGTCTCGAAGTAGTTCACTCCGTGAACTTGGGCAAAGCCTTGGGCAACGAGACGGCCTTTGTATCGGGTGATCTCTCCCTCCTTATCACGCTTGATCTTGAAGACCCATTTAGATCCAATGATCTTCGTGCCCTTGGGCTGCTCGACCAGTTCCCACGTTCCTCTCTGCTCGAGCTGGTCGATCTCCTGCTGCGCTGCTGCATGCCACTGGTCGGCGTGCTCAGTCTGCATTGCTTGTGCGTATGAGAGTGGTTCTTCATGATCGTGGCTCATGTTCATGGACAGGAATGCATACTCAACTGCGATGGTCGCTCGGGCCAGATCAGCTGGATCACCTTCGATGATCTGCTCTACCCGCTTGTCCTTGAGCCGTGCACTGGACCTTGTTGGGGGTCCGTAGTCAATCCTTGGGCGAGGTTTGCGGATCATCTGTTCTGGTTCAGGTGGCTGATTTAGCAGGTCCTCGACCTCGTTGTCCTCGATCTGGTCGAGATGTCCACCTTCATCGCTCTTGCCCTTGTGCTCCCCCTCGATGGAGGTGACCTCGATCTGTGCCTCATGCGGTACTCGCTGGGTGAAGGTCTCATTGAAGATCACGTCGCGTGATCTCCGGATCATCTTGGTTTGTGGGTCCCAGCATCGGTATGTGCCTTTCATGTTGGGCTCGTATCCGACCAGTATGCACTTGTGCGACTTCGGGTCGAGTTTCTTGCGGCTCGGGTCCATGACCAGTGCGTAGCACTGACAGCCGATCTGTCGCAGGTGGGCAAGATCGGGCTTTTCACCATGATATGCCTCATATGGTGTGATCTCTAGACCGTAAGCCGGGCTCCTGTTCTTGAGATAGACAGATGTTGCTAAGATCTCAGCCCAGAGTCCTTTCGCAAGTTTCTTCTCCTCGATCATGCATCTCATGTGCTCGACCACGGTCCGTTGGCTCCTTTCGACTGTCCCGTTCTGAGCTGGGGTATGCGGTGCGGACGTGATGAGCTTGATCCCTGTTTCATTCAGGAATGCCTCGAAGGCCTTGTTCACAAACTCGCCTCCGTTGTCGGCTTGTATGACCCGGATCTGGTCACCGGTCTCGAGCTCGACCGAAGTTCTGAACTTCTTGAACGTCGCAAAGGTATCGCTCTTGTTCTTCATGCTGAAGATCCACATGTAGCTCGAGGCATCATCGACAATCGAGAACGCGTACTCGCTTGATCCAATTGACTTCGGAAATGGACCCATCAGGTCCATGTGGATCTTGTGCAAGCGCCGGGTAACGCGGGTCCGTGGACCTTCGTGTGTTGGGAGTGGGATCCGGTGATGCTTTCCCATTGCGCATCCCTCACACACGCACTCATCGGTCTTCAGGTTGATCTTCATTCCTGTGACCATGTTCTTTTGCGTGAGCTGCCGGAGATAGCGGGTGTTCAGGTGACCCAGGCGCTCGTGCCAGGCCATGATGTGATTGGGGGCTGCAACATAGACTCGGTCCGTCTTGTTCTTGCTCGTGCTCTTGACCGTGAGCTTATACAGATTGCAGCTCAAGAGCTTGCCTGTCGCAACTAGGGTTCCGTCTTTCTTCTTCATGGTCAGACGTCCTCCCCCTATCTCAGTGCTCATTCCGGCAAGGTCGCATCGGGGGATCGAGATGAGGTTGATGCCCGCTTCTGGGGCATGGAGCACGTCATTCAGGATGACCTTGTGCTCCGATCCGTTGTTCATGAAGGTGAGGCGGACTGTTCCTCGACCTAGCACGGTGCTCGGCTTATCCCCCAGACCTAGGAGCGATGTTGGGGTCTGGGTGTAGTTTTCGAATAGATCACGGTCTGTTGCGATGTGACTTGAGGCTCCGGTGTCTGCAAGCCAGTCGTTCTTGGTGATCTGCCCAGAGCTTGTGAACATGACCCGGTCGAGGGCCGGTATCTGGATCTGCTCGAAGGAGAGCAGTGCTGTGTCGGATCCTTCGGTCTTCTTGTTCTTTGCCACATGTGCTCGGTCTTGGGTCTTCTGACGCCAGGGCGGGGTCTCGCCTGCTCGACCACCTCCGCGGCCATAGCACTCTTTCACATGGTGACCGGTCTTCCCGCAGTTGAAGCACTTGTCCTCAGATCGGTCCTTCTCATGACCGCGTCCTGACCCTCGGCCTCGACCAGATCCTCGACCTCTCGTTCCCCGACCTCTTTCTCGTGAGTACAGGACTCGCTGATCCTCCTCCCCTGCGGCCTCCTTCCTGAGGGTCGCTTCACCAATCATGGCTGAGATCACGTCCTCGGATTTGGGGTTCTTGACCGAGTTGTATCGACTGACAAAATCACGCCAGGTATCGGAAGGGAGCGAGGTGATCAGGATCCAGGCGAAGTCTTCATCCTTGATCTGAGAGCCGGTCTGCTGGATCTGAATGCGGAGTTTTCGGAGCGTGTTGATATGATCCTTCATGTCGGTCGAGTCGTCATAGTGTGTGGTCATGAGCTTGCGTCGGAGGACCGCATATCCGAACTGCCCTTGGTCTTGCATGTATGTGCATAGACCATCCCAGATCTCCTTTGACGTCTCGTACTGAACCACGTTCAGGAGAATCTCGTCATCGAGGTTGTTCGTGATCTGGTTCTTGGCCTTCCTGTCGGCCTTCTTCCACCGTGCCAGCTCGGTCTGCCGGCTGAGTCTCTCGGTCTCACTCATGTCCTGGTCCGGCTCAGGTGGCTTGGGGATCTCCCCCTCCACGTACTCCCACAGCTCTCGTTCCTCCAGTACCGACTGGATCTGGAACTTCCACGAGATCCAGTTCTCGCGGGTGAGAGGCTTGACCGTGAACTTCACAGTGGTCATCGTGTCCGGCTCGTAGGACATGATCTTGGGGTGGATGGCTCGGGTTGACAATGGATGTACTTGAGCGGCTCAGGGCTCATAACCTGAGATGAACGAGAGTTGGATTGAGCAGGGGACCGCACGAGCGGTCCCTTGTATCTACGTGGCACGCGGCCAGGATCCTAGGTGCGCGGCTTGCTCCTGACCGTCACCGCCGCTCTCTCATGATCTCCACACCTGCCCCATGCAGCAGTTACAGACTGTATGCAATGCGGGCTGAAGAATACAATAGTACAACACACTTTGATTAACGAGCCCCGGCACAGTACAGTGGACAACACAAACATGATCTTTCATGGAAAGTCGTTACACTTTGAAGGTCTCTCATTCTGAACCCGAACACAAAACCGCCGACATACCAATAACTCGCTTCATGCGGGCGCAATTGAGCGCATTATCGTCAACTCATCTTCGCAAGCCTCAGCTTGTTCCAAAATGCCCATCTCTTTGTACACGCCCATGGCTTGTCGCATCAGGGATGCAGCTTTCGCCTGCTGATCACAGGCAATCAGGGTGCGGGCCAAGACCCGGTTGCACTCGGCGAGGCCAAAGCGATACCCGATGGTGGCGAACCGCGTCTTCGCGTCCTCCAGTACCGGGACAGCCTCCTCGAATGTCTTCTTCACACGGAGCGCATCGCCGATGCTAAGCAAGCACTGTGCCTCCCCCAATCGGTTGGCGATTGCCTCGTACTCTGACTTAGCCTGCCCAAGCGTGAGGATTGCCTCGTCATGGTGATTTTGCATGCGCTGCGCATCGCCAATCATGCGCATGCATTGCACGGCTCCGAAGCGATTGCCAACAGATTCGTATTCGGCTCTCGCATCCTCCAGCTCGACGATAGCTTCTTCATAATGACCCTGCATACGAAGCGAGTCGCCGATACTTCGAGTACATTGCGTGGCCCACAGCCTGTCGCCCAGTTCGGCAAAGGTCGTCTTGGCGTCTTCGAGCTGGATGATTGCCTCATCAAAGCGGTTCTCCATACGCAGCACATCGCCCATGCTTCGTGTACATTGAGCAGCTCCAAATCGATCGCCGAGCCCTTCAAAGGTAGACTTCGCCTCGTCTAGTTTCGCGACCGCCTCGTCAAAGCGATGCAGCATGAGCAGCACGCCGCCCATAGTGTAGGTACATTGAGATGCTCCACGTCGATCGCCAATGTTGAGGAATGCCGCTTTCGAAGCGTTGAGCATTGCAAACATCTCCGGGTATCGATCTTGCCTGCCGAGGAGATTGCCCATCATCTGCATACACTGGGCTGCACCTTTTCGATTGCCTGTGGCTTGTAGCACAGATATCGCCTCGGTCAACAACGGTGTGCAATCGCCGTAGCTCGCGAGATACGAAAACTGCGCGAGCCGCTCGGTCGCAGCCAGAAGAGTGCCGATGTGATCACTGTCAGGCGATGCGCGCCAAAAGTGAAGGAGGACAGAGTTGATATTGCCGAAGTCGGCCGAAATCCGGTCCACGGCTTGCTTCGACTCGTCCGTGCCGATCTTGGAAGCCTGCAGGGCCAAGCCCATGAAATGCTGGCGCAGGTCTGATAGGGCTGGGCCTTCGGGAGGGTATTGACCCAGAATGAAGTCGCGGATGGGTGACAGCACCTTGATCCGGTGCTTCTGGCGAACTGCGAGTGCCGCCTGCAGCAGCAGTAGAATTGTTCCTCTCGGGTTGCTCATCGTAGGCAGAATCCGCGCAACATCGGCCAAGAGCACACCATCAGGGAGGAGACAAACGAGTGAGAGGAGTTTTGGAGCGTTCGGATTCTCGCGGATCGAGTGCGCATTGATTGATAGCTGGATGGAGACGTCCAGTCGCGTCAATCGGCCGCTCTTGCCACCCCGCACGAGAAGCGTCGTCTTCTCTGCCTTGTAAGCGTCGATCAAATCCGCGGGGTCCATCATCTGACCCTGATGCGCCATCAGAGTGATCGCTAGCGGCAGACCGTCCAAGAGGGTAAGCAGCTCGTCGAGCTTGCTGTCGGCTGTACCGGCGATACCGATCCACATTTGACGCGCGGCATCCAGTGATAAAGGTTCGAGAGGCGGAGGGCAGGGCTCGACCCATTCGACACCGCTGGGGCGGACAGCGCCGCGCATCGTGATGATCAGAGATAGTGTTGTGACTTGAGACAGTTTAGCGAGGAGATCCTCGACGTCAAGTCGATCTTCGGAATCCCACGCCGTTTCGAGGTTATCCAAGATCAAGAGGCAGATCTTCGACGATAGGTGCGCAATCACCGCGGAGAGCGCATCGGAGTCGTGGCGAACGCCGAGCGCCGCGGTGAGGGACCGGATGATGCCCTCCGAGGAGGACACGCCTTCACAGCTGACGAAGACGATGTCGTGCCCATACTTGCGCCGAACACGAATATCGTTGATAACAGCGGCTGCAGTCGACGTCTTGCCGATCCCGCCAGGGCCAAGAAGGGGGATACGGCATGCCGAGTCTTGGGTGAGGAGCGCGATGATGGACTTGACCAATTCGACTCGACCATAGAATTTGGCCGGCTTCGGCGGCAGGTTGACGGGGGGAAGGTCGATAGGACTGTCACACTACACGTCAGAACACATCATGAGGACATTGACGATAGAGCATACACTTGAGCGGCGAGCGATCCTGCATCCTGGCACAGGGTGAATAAGCACAGTACAAGACCAAGCGGAGCCGGACGTACTTCAAGGCGCATCTTATCCAACCGTTCCCGAACATCGACAGCTTGCACAATCTAATAGACAGTCAATAACGGCAATATCAGAGGAAATCACATGCATACGGCAAACTGCAACATCACAGCATCCAGCTTCTTGTGCAAGGCGGCGGTGTCATCCGTGGTTGTTAGTCGAGGGACGCTTGATAAAGCTCGTTGCTGCCTTTCCAGGTAGAGCTGCACATCATCTACTGCTCTGCATGCGTTTCAGATGCGAGTTCTCAGTGATTGAGACAGTCGAGCGTACCTCCGCAGCGCATCGAGCATGTGACGGATTGATGGCTCTCGTCCGCGTCAGGCGGGATATGCGCCAAGACTTGCTCAGCGATCCAGCTTAGCCTGCTTGCCAGCTCTTGACAATCCTTTCGGTTCGAATCAACGAGCTGTAATGGATCCTCAGTATAAGCAACCAATGCCATAGAGAGAGAAGTGCGCACATCCCAGATCCCGATCACGCTCAACGCTGTCCTCTCCACGCTCTCCTTCATCGGGTCCAGCGCGGCACCTGCCTTCGATCTCCATTGCTTGAACGACGCGCCCAGGCTAGATCTTGCGCCTTTGGTAGTGACAGATGCGGCGTCCATCGTTGTAGACTGGATGGGCTGTCGTTCGAGCCGCAGCTCGGTCGAGGGCAGCGATTGTCGGGGATCAGGGGCAGGGACAAGTCATCACGACCGAGCAGATCGGATTCCACTGATGATATTCATTCCAGCTTTCAGGGTCTCGGGGCTGATGCGATAGCAGCGGCCGTCCGTTCACAAGTTGTAGAAATGTTCGCAGGATAGGCAGCGCGTGCGCGCGGGGCACAGGGCGTTGGCGATGCGCGTCGCTGTGAACGTCTTGGGATAGTAACAACGTATGGCTACTGCACGTTCGTCGGGATTGCAGTTTCAAATCTTGAGGTGCGATACGATAGGAGGCGGATACTGCAAGTACCGGGGCCGTGGACGAGCACGCAGCCAGCACTGTCGTCAGGGGTAACAGGCATTGTCGTTCTGTGGACATCCCTGCTGGCCAGCCTGCGCAGGTGCCTCGTCGGTTGACGCGTCGAACAATATTCCAGTGGACAGCCTTCCTACACTACTCAGCCCTAGTCTCCTCGAGGAAACCCGGTTCACCAAAGCTGCGTAAAACATTCCACGACTGCATACAAATCGCTCCTGAGCTGCTGCAGTGGGCAAATGAAATGACTTGGACTCGGTCATCAATATGAATACGAATAACTTAGCTAGAATTAGTGTCATTGACTTGGCTGGAGCCGTCGGCACACGCTGGTGAGCATACATGGGTGAGGTTAAGTAATCTACCTCCTTCCCTCACTTGTCGACAGCAGGGGAAGAACGCTACTCTGAAGAGCTTGCAGCCGACTCCTGAGCCAAAAAGACGTAGGTAATGTCTCTCTCCCTGGAGGAGCAGTTGTATGCCCGACTCCACCAGTCGCTTCCATTTGCAGTCCAGCGTTTCGGCGCTTGTGAGGTGAACAACGACTCTAGCGAGCCTCTGTAGACGCCATTATGAGAGTGTACTTTGACGTGAAGTTGGAAGTCGTACGACTGTTTTGGCTGAGATCCAGATTTCGGCTATCATCATGTCAGCAAGGTAACACAGTTTCTGACGCCGAAGGCTAAATCGCTTACATGCTCTGCACCCAGCGATGATGGTCCACTGATCTGGAGCGCTCGAATGAACTAGTGAATTGGATGAGTAGCAGTCCCACTATGAACCTAAGGAACGGCGTACAGTGCAGCGATTCATGGCGGATTCGAGCTTGCTCTTCCATTCTTTCAAACCTTCCGACACCTCCAGACGAGGCATCTCCGAATGCTGCTTCCAGACTTCTAGAAAGCTCTGCCCATCTCTCACAGCTCTAGAGCAGAACGATTAGCATCGGAATATTACGATGCAAGAACAGGGTGACCTCTCAAGCTGGTCCAGAGCCGGTCCCATACTAGAATCGCTACGCAAGTTCGCTGGAAGGGAAGTAAGTTGATCGCGCAGAAATTCCAGCAGCCCGGAGAGTTCTTGGAAGTCTTTTTCTTGAATTGTTATATAATGATGGTGATAGGTAAGTCAATGTACGGGGACAATAACTAAGACGACGGCATACATCCCAAACCCCAGTTACTCTGAACACCACCTGTTCAAAGAGCTCGATCGTAGGGTCCAGCTTTTTTCTCCACACATTCTTCCATTCTGCGAGTCGCCAAACACGGTTTTGTGCTCGTCGTGTGCCGAGCTGGGAAGCCTGGCTCACATGTGAAGTAGACTCAACCCGGATACTGGCCGTCGCTCCACTTCCACGAGGGAAAGTTGACTCAAATCGTATACTCATCTGCGGGATTCCATTGGCGTTCATAAGTGGTTCAACACTTATGCGACTGAACAGCGGCCCTCCCATTACAGTCAGCTCTTCATGACAACGCTCCATTTGCTCCTGAAGCCCAAGTTCCGCGTAGAGCAGGATTGCCTCCTGTAAGAAGCGACCTGCTTCGTCCCTTCTATGAATGGCGAAAAGAATGGACGGTAGAGAGCTGTCACAGTCGGCAACTCCGATTCGAGAACCGATCGTGAGAAACATAGTCCTGGCTTCTTGGACCGTTTCAAGAGCTTCGTTATACTGTCGCTGCATTCCGAGTAGACTGCCAATGCTCAAGGTGCATTGAGCAGTTCCAAGTCGACTACCGATTTCAACGAATAACATCTTGGTTTGCTTCAACCTTTCTGCGGCTCGGTCGTTCCATTTCAACATGCGCATCACTTCTCCCTGGCACCGAGTACATTGTGCCAGGCCCAGCCGATTACCGAATGCGGTAAAAGTTGTCTTCGCTTCTTCCAGGATCTCAACCGCTGATGCATACCGTTGTAGAAGGCGCAACACTTCGGCTATGCTCAGGGAACATTGTGCCGCGCCAAGTAAGTCATTGTAAGCAAGAAGATTCTGCTTCGCTTGACCCAGTTTATATCTCGCCGCTTCATGTTGATTCATCATGCGAAGCCCATCGCCAATGCCCTGTGTACATTGTGCGGCCCCGTGGTTGTCGCCTTGAGAAATGAAGATTGCCATGGATTTCTCCAGCTTTGCAACTGCATCCTTATAGCGATCGACCAGGCGCAAGAGGTCGCCCAAACCGCGACCACACTGTGCCGCATGTAAAACATTGCCAAGCAAGTTGAATGTGTATTCGGCCTTCTCCAGAGCTCTGATGGCGTCTTGATATCGATCTTGGCTCTTCAGGATGGCTCCAAGACTTTGGTCACAAACTGCTACCCCGTGCCAGTTTTCAGCGCCGCGTAAGGTTGCTTGCGCCTGCAATAATAGGCCAGTGAAATCTCCCAGGCTAGCCAGCAGAGAAAAGGCAACTAATCGTTGAGTTGCTGCTTGAAGGTCCTCGAGTTCGTCCATAGGGGGTGCCTTCCAATAGTGCAGCAATACCGCGTTGACATTGCCAAATTCCTGTGAGAGCATCTCCACCACGTGCTGTGAGTGCTGAAAATCTGCCGTTGGGGACAGAGTGGCAAGGACGGGACGGAGGAAGAACCATCTCATATCTCCGAGAAGTGGATTATGAGGAGGATACTTCTCCAGAATATATTCGCGTATGGGTGCCAAAACTCGCAGCCGGTGATTCTGTACCAGGAGTAAGGCTGTGTCCCGCAGAATATTGATATTTGTCTCCACATTTGCTAGAGAGTGTAATGCCTCCTGAACTTTCACGGCGGACATGCCCTCAGGAAGAAGACATAGAATTGACAACACTTTCAGTGCGTCCGGGTGTTCTTGAATTGTCGGCGCATTGATGGATACCTCGATCGAGACTTCCAAGCTGGTAAGGCGTCGGTCCCGGCCACGGCGAAGCAGTCGAGTCTTTTCGACTTTATAGGCTGCCAAGATGTCTTTTGCCGATAAGACCTGCGCCTGGTAAGCCGCCAGTGTGATGGCTAGGGGTAGGCCATCCAGCAAGCTCAGTAATGTGTCGATATCGACATCAGGCTCATTGCGGCCGCTGATGGCTTGGAACAGCTGACGGGAATCTTCGACAGTAAGTGTTTGTAGTGGCCTTGCCAAGGGAAGGGACCACTTGACACCGGCAGGACGAATTGTCCCACGCATCGTCATCATAAGCGATAAATGCTGAATGTTGGCAAGATCCACCAAGAAGCTCTCCACCGCTTGCTGATCTTCTGTATCCCACACAGAATTCAGATTAGCCAGAAGTAGTAAAGCCGGAGCACCCAAGGACCGAAAGTAGAGAAGAACCGCTGTCATGGCATTGATACCTTCTTCCAGGCTCAAGACCGTTGCGCGAGACCGATAGCAATGCCGTATGCTGAATCTATGCCCTCGCAACTGAGGAAGATCCGATAGGTTGCAAACTTGTCGACCACACGTGCATCGTGAAGGACACGTGTGGCAACCACAGTCTTGCCAATTCCTCCAGCTCCGAGGATTGCAATCCGAGCAGAGGTATCGCCGAGCAGGGCCTGCACGAAGCACTCCTGTTCTTGATCCCTGCCGTAGACAATCTGTGGATTTGGAGGCAAGGACAGCTTCATCTTGAAGTGCCCATCTTGAGGAGACTGAGTGCTCATTGGAAGGGGTTGGGCCCCTTCGATATCCTGTTACTCCATTAATCAGTGATGAACAGTACGGTTCAGCGGCGTCTGTGGCGTACAGGTATGTCTTCCGTGGTCAATAGCTCCCATACACTATGCTGAGCTCTTCTGTATCCCTGAAATGACCCTGTCATCACAGCTTCACCAGAGGACGGTCTGGTGATCTTACGCGCTTCCTGCTTACTCCCAGAGGGCAGCCAATACGGCTTGGCAGCGAGCTGAGGTGCTGTAGGAGCGGAGGTCGCAGCGGCACGCACAGACCGAGGGGTACAGAGATGTCGAGGACAGATAGACACGAGAAAGTCGTGTTTTAGGACGGCCGGTACTTTCCAGGCACAGGAACTGCCGGCCCGGGGAAAGCGGAGACAAGCAGCCCCAACGCTACCCCACTGGTGAACAGGGCGGTGCAAAACATCGACGCGTAAGCGGGATCAATCAATAGACCGTTTGGCGCCCACCCATTGGCGCTTAAGTTGCTGGCAGCGTGTGCCACAGGAGGACAGACAGCGTCAAAAAGCTATCCGGTGTACTGAGCGATGCCTTCTCACTGGGCGAAGTCACTCTCCCATTGGATTGTCCTGTAATATGTTGCACAAACCTAGCGTGATCATTCCTTCTGCAAGGCTCCAGTGACAGGGTCACGTCATCAGCATTCATGATGTGGAACGGCGTCTATCTCATTTGGACATGCATGAAGATCGACAGGCACCATAGATATACGGTCCAGATTATTTGCCTCTGGTGGAGAAAACATCACCCAACGTTGCGAAAAGCGAAGAACACGTCAAGCAGCTTTCTGACGGAAGCTTATTAGCTGCCGCCCAGCAGCCGCGTTATCCTCCCTAATCAGGCAATCCATCCGAACAAAACATGTGGGATTGAACAACAAACGAATGCGATGTCAAAAGAGTGTAAGTAGCAAGATTCAAGATTAGCTAGCCTTGTACTGTACTACTAGTAGTACTGTTGACTCGGTGGTTGGTGGGGAGGAAAAGAGGTCAGAGGCCGAGGTTGGCGATGTTCAGCCCTGAGGGGAAGAGCGAGTCCGGGAAGCTGTACTGCGGGCAAGCGACAGCCGGTACGACCTCGGGCGCTGTCATCATCCGCGTCAGCAATCCACCCAACATCAGCAGAGGAAAAAAGGGCATACGCGTATCCTGGTTCATGTTGTACGCATGCTGCACCATGACGAGCGCCTTGTTGTGCATATCCTGCGTCCTCCCAGGGTAGTAGAACGAGTACCCGTCATTATGTTCCACATAGAGGCAGCACTTGTCGTCGTGCCCGAACAAGCTCCAGAAGAAGTCACCCACCCCCTGACCGGCCTCGAGCGCGGCGGTGAAGTCGTTGATCGTGTCGCCACCAAATTGCCCGGTCCAGTCCCATTCGCCGGCGAGGTAGACCCGGTCGGCCGCTTGGGTGAGCGCGAGCCCGGCTTGGAAGCGCGCGATGCTGGGCGGGTAGAAGTGGTCCGAGCTGCCCAGGATCACATCAGCACATTCTTCCCTATAGACAAAGAACAGGGACGCACAAGATGTCAATCTGGGAAACCTGCAGCTGCCCAGTCTCAGGGTAGAACCCATACGTCCCATCGACCACCAAGTGCTTGGGCGCGATGCTCTTGATCAGCCCCGCGATCTCGGCGGTCCACGCGGGCGGGGCGGGCCCGTCGTTAAAGAGCACCGCGGCGAGCTCGTTGCCCGTCTCCCAGCCGAGGATCGTAGGGTCGTCCTTGTACGCGATGCCGGTGTACTGGTTCACGTGCTACATCCGCGCAACCCGGTCAGCACTCGGAAGAGGGGTGGATGCAGGGGAATGGCGCACGTTCAGGTGGTGCGTGATGTACGCCTTGAAGCTGTCGACGATGCTGCTCGTGTTGTAGAAGTACGCGCCCACGTCCGGAGGGGTGATGGCCGCGCCCGTGCCGGACCAGGGGATGCCCGCCCAGCCGATGAACTGGTACTTCCCTACCCGCCCACAGGCACATCAGCCTCTTCCCACTTGCGCGGCGCAAAGGCGAGCAGCACGCACCACCATGATACCAGTTATAGTTGTCCACAAGCGGGATCTGCAACTTGATCCCGTAAATCCGCGCCATCAGGATGGCGAAGTCAATAGGCTCGTACGCAGCCTCGTTGAACGTGTCTGGGCCGGGCATGACGCTGAGGGGGTTGCCGAAGGAGATGCCGAGCGTGTGTGCGCGGATCACCGTGCCCCGCATCGCGGATACTATGCCCATTACCTCGATTACCTGCCGGGCTGGGTTAGCCAGGAGCAGGGGGAGGGGAAGGGGAAGGGCGTACGCGCGTCTTGGAGGGGTAGGACGGGTCGGGGATCACGTTCTCGTCCAAACCTCTACACGCATACATCAGTACCACACCACCACCATGCTGAGGAGATAGAGCACGCACAGCCAGTACACGTTCGTCCCGACCATCCTGAAGTCCTCGCCCAGCAGCTTCAGCCCCGTCCCGGAGCGCTCCACGAACGCGCCCCGCTTGAGCAGGTCTGTGATGCTCGGCAGCGTGGGGCCGGCGAAGGTGCCCACGGTCTGGCTCCTACCCACACGTGCCCCACGTCAGCCCATGCAGCTGCAGTAAGGGGTGAGGGAGGGACGTACGAGTTAGGTGCACAAAAGCCGTCGAACGTAGTAGGGTAGTCCGGCACCCAGGGCGGGTCCTGCGGGAACGGCCCCGGCCCTGTAAGGAGGCCATGCAGGATGTCCTGTCGCAGGTGCAGGCCGTGCCGCTTCAGCTGGGCGTGGGCCGCCGCATGCGGGTGGGAGAGGGCGAGGGCGAGCGGGAAGGGGAGGAGGGAGAGGAGGAGGAGGATCACGTGCATTTTGGAAGTGCTGAGGGGGTGTAAAGAGTGTGGAGGGGAATGAGTGGACGGCTCGGGAGCCTGGGCTGCTTGTGGTGTGGGGGAGGCGGGGGAGAGGGAGGAAGAGGGGGAGAAGAGGGGATGGGGGGCCAGCAGCGCCGCCCGGCGGGCTTATGACCCCATCGAGAGGACCGAATTTGTTTCTGATGTTGAATGAGTGCAAGCTCGTCCATCGCCCGTCTTCGGCTTCCTCATTCACCCCTACTCCCAGCGCGTGCGTCCCACACCCGGCTCCCCTGTGCCCTATACAAGCGCCCACCCGCGTCTTCCCTTCCCCATCAGGTGCCACTGACCGCATGCGCGCTTCCGTTTTTCGCTGCAGAACGGCGATGGAATGCAGAAGCAGTTCGGCCTGGCCGGGGCATGTCGCAGTCGGCGATGGACATTGGAATAGTGCGGGGTCGGCGCGGCTTCTGCGGTGCAGCGCCGTGTGAGAAGACGCGTGGGAATGCGCGAAGAAGCATCCCGGCGTGCGTGCTTCCATTCCTCCGCCTTTCGGACTTAAATGGAAATGGACGCGTTGGGAATTGACTAAGTGCCGAAGCGCGTCCATGGAAACCGCGTCTTAGTACAAGAAGACGCGTCCGGCTTTGCAACCTCTTGTACTGTCTAAGTTATACATAACTACATACGACATGCTATAACTATGTATTCAACACGAAACCTTGACAAACCCGCCTTCGTCACATCCTCCGCAAGCAGCCCATTACAAGGACAGAGCCTCTACTCGTCAGCGTCCGCCAGCTCATGACACCCACCAGCCCCTCCTCTGCAGCAACCGCAACTCCCCAAGCGCGGTACTTCTACTGCCTCTGTGAGACGACGCTGCTGCTGGTGTCGTCTCTTCAGCATAGGACTGCGAGAGCGCCTCGGCCTCTCGCTTGCTCAAAGGAAAGGCGCGACCTCGGCCAGTGCTGGTCTGGTGCGTTGTGCCTCAGGCCTTCACCAGCTGCGTGCACGCCCGACCGAGCTTCTCCCCGCAGCTCGCCACCCCCGACTCAACTCAACTCGAACCGCACGTCCTCCATCTCCACTTCAGCTTGTGCTGAGGTCGATGCTAGGGCGCCGCCTTGTCTAGGTACCCAAGTGGGCTTCTGCCGAGGGATAAGCTAATGGGATGGACCCAGAACTCCGCTTCTCTTTCCCCTCAAGCGAACCCGCCGAAACTGGGTGGCAATGGCAAGCTGTGGATAGGAATAAGATATACTGTGATTAAATATCCTGATACATCGTCTATATGTCTACATTCCACCGGATAAGAATTAGAGTCCGAAACTTGCAGCATTCACGTTAGAGGGCCAAAGCGACGCCGGGAAGGCGTACTGCGGACAGGCGACGGCCTGGACCACCTGGGGAACTACAAGCGAGCTCGTCACGGAAGTTCACACCAATAGCGGACAGGACTCACCAGCATTCCCAGTCATCTTCGCACCGTGCTGGGTCATGACCACCGCTCGCTGGAACATGTCGTCCGTCCGCCCCGGGTAGTAGAACGAGTACCCGTCGTTGTGCTCCACGAACTGGCAGCACCTGTCGTCATGGCCGAACAAGCTCCAGTAGAGATCTCCCGCTCCGCCGGCGGATTCCAGCGCAGCCGTGAAGGACTGGATCGAGTCGCCGCCGTATTGTCCGGTCCAGTCCCACTCGCCCGCGAGGTAGACGCGGTTCGCGGCTTGCGTGAGTGCGAGCCCGGCCTGAAGTCGGGAGATCGACGGGGGGTAGAAGTGGTCAGAGCTGAGAGGAGCGCGTGAGAACTCAATTCGGAAACAGACAAGAAGAGCACACGCACAAGATGTCGACGTCTTCCACCTCCAGCTGACCACTTTCTGGGTAGAACCCATACGTGCCATCCACCACCAGATGATTCGGCGCGAGGCTCTTGATCAAGCCTGCGATCTCGCTCGTCCACTCCGGAGGAGCGGGTCCGTCCGTGTAGCGCACCGCAGCCAGCTCGTTGCCCGTCTCCCAGCCGAGGATCGTAGGATCGTCCTTGTACGCGATGCCGGTGTATTGATTGACGTGCTGGACCTAAAGTCAGCAATGGTGATAAGGGATGGGCAGGGAATGAGAGCGAACGGTCAGATGATGCGTGATGAAGTCCTTGAAGCTAGTGACGATGCTCGAGGTGTTGTAGAAGAACGCGCCCACGTCCGGCGGGGTGATGGCGGCTCCTTGCCCTGACCATCCAATACCCGCCCAGCCAATAAATTGATACTTTCCTAAATAGCGGCGATTGACATCAGCACCGCTCACGTGTTGGGCAGACAGGGCGCTCGTACCTCCGTGATACCAGTTGTAGTTGTCCACCAGCGGGATGAGCAGCTTGATCCCGTACACGCGCGCCATGAGGATCGCAAAGTCAATCGGCTCGTAGGCAGCTTCGTTAAAGGTATTCAGTGCAGGCATAACACTCAGTGGGGAGCCAAAGGAGATGGCAAGTGAGTGGGAGCGGATCACCGTTGCACCCATGGCAGAGACAACACCCATGATCTCGGCCACCTACTATGTGTCAGCTCAAATATGAGTGAGACCAGAAAGCGGGCGTACTCGCGTCTTGGAGGGGTACGACGGCGACGGGTTGACGTTCTCATCGAGACCACTGTTCGTCAGGTCAGCATCTGAACGGCATGCGAAGGACGGCACACGTACAGCCAGTAGATGTTCGGCCCAACGATCCTGAACTCCTCTCCCAGCAAGGTCAATCCCGTCCCGCTCCGCTGCACAAAAGCATCCCTCTTGCTAACATCCGTCGCTCCGGTCGTCGTGGGGCCCGCAACCGTGCCGACTGTCTCTGTCCTGATGCCGCCCGGGTCGCAAAGCATGAGCCGTCCGCCATTGGCGCGCCAGAAGTCCGCCTCCGAGGGAGGACATGGAACGTACGAGTTGGGCGCGCAGGACCCGCCGGACGAGATGAGATAGCCTGGTATCCAGGGGGGGGTCTGGGGGAAGGGTCCTGGGCCGGTGAGCTTGCCGTGCAGCACGGAGTCATCGTCTTGCCGCGGTCGAGGATCGAGGGCGGCAACGGAGCTGGCGAGGGTGAGGAGGGCGAGAAGGAGGGTGACGATGAGCATGTTGCATGGGGCTGGTGAACGAGTGTGTGGCTGAACGAAGGTCGGGCAGGGAGGGAAGGGGCCAGCTGCCTACGCAGCGACGCCGCCTTTGAGCGCCCTCGTCGGACGAGGAGGACTGAATGGTGTGTGCGCGATGAGGAGGTTGTGTGGATGTTGGACAGATTGATTGCACGTGCTGTGGACAATGCAAGGTGGGCGCTAGTTTCAGGCCGGGGTGGTAACCGTGAACATGCCGAAACAGAGCGGGTTTGGCGGCGCCTCCAGTCGAGGGACGCGCAGGCCCGTGGGAATGTTGAGGGCGACGTTAGGAATGGCCTGTCACGCGCTTCCATTCCTTGGGTCAGGGTCCGGTTCTGATCCCGTCGAATGCAACCGGAGCCTGAACGCGCCGACGCGTCTGCACCGCCATGGTGATAAGAGAGCTCAACAACTGTCGACCACCCTAGTTGCTTATCATGAAGACGATCAAATGCTTGCATTTCCTACTTTTCACGAGATCGACGTCATCATACATAAATTTGTACTTAAACAAGTGACACGTAACCTCATTCTGCCGAATAAGTCGGTAATTCGCTCAACGCGGCTCAGCCTCCTTCAGCATTCCCAGCTCCTCATATATCTCCCTCGAGCTAGTCAGTGACAACATTGCTTCTTTATACTGCCTGTCTAGTATCCAAGCCTTTCCAAGAGACACGTGACATTCCGTGACGGCGAGTTGATTTCCCATCATGTGTAAATTAGCTTTGGCTTGCTCTCAGAGAATGAGGTTGATGGACGACAGCACCGACAAACCTGTCGCTCGCAGCGACATGTGCGCTGATTGCTGACAGGCCATGGATAACGATGCTGAGGGACCCTCTAATCAGGCAACACATCATCCGGATTGCATTACCACGTCATTTTATCACAATTCCCGGGCTCAGAGTCTCACCTGGTTCTGCCTCTCGACGATGCTGCAACCCAGCGCCTCGGACAACCCCGAATGGACGAGATGGAGCCTGGCGCGGATATCGCGCAGCAGAGGACGTAGAGCTGGATGATGAGGAGTTGATGACTGTCATGAGTGGATGACGCGTGCTGTGCCAAGCAGAGAGAGGGTGTGTCCCCCTCAACCCGGTACTGGCGACCAGCGCTGATGTTCCCTAGTTTAGCCTCGCTCATGCGTCCTACACCCACACACATAGGCGATCCTTGTTGTTCCGATGTGGTGCCTCGGGCTCGGCTGAACGGGGTCAGAATACGAGGCTGATGTGAAGTTTTATGGTGTGTGCATATGTCTCGCTCCGTTCGCATTTCATGCCCATGTAGATTGTTCGGCAGCTGCGTAACATCCCTCTCTGCGGAACTGGATGTCGCATTCGGCTCTTCAATGTAGACGATCTTACCATCTGTGTGCACTCTATCAAGTACTCAGTCTGCAACCTGAAGACAATGCATATGCATTTGATTCATTCCAGTCGGGCTGCGCATGAACCTTATTCTGCACTTTCTACCAGAAATCCCGCTTCGCTTACTGCTTTCGAGCGCAGATCACGCAATACCTCCCTGCATGCGTCCACCCTTTCAGCTAGCATCAGGCTGTCATAGAGGTTCATGGCTTGCAGAACCGTCTCTTCCGCCTCTTCTGCTCTCCCTTGACTGTACAGGGCGTACGCCAAGGAGCCACAACACTCTGCTGTGCCACAACGGTCTCCAATGTCTTCAAATATCCTCTTCGCCTTCCCCAACAGCGGGACTGCTTCGTCTGCGCGATTTTGTCTGCACAGCACTTCACCGAGGCCCTGCATAGACTGAGCCGAGCCGAGCTGATCTCCGATCCTGTCGAAAAATGCAGTCGCCTCTTCTAGCATCTTGGCTGCTGCTTCGTGCCGACCTTGTATACCCAGCACCTCACCAAGGGACTGTTTACATTGTGCTGCGCCAATTTCGGCTCCTATGTCTTCGAATAGCATCTTTGCCTCCTCCAGCAACTGTTTTGCTTCCTCATACCGTTTGATCTTGCCTTGAATCTGACCAAGGGCCTGTATACAATGAGCGAAACCAAGAGGGTTCCCAATGTCCTGAAATATCGACTTTGCTTCCTCTAGCTTTGGTATTGCGTCTTCATTACGACCCTGTAGAGCGAGCACCAGACCAAGGCATTGACAGCACTCTGCCACACCATGAGCATTCCCAAGGGTGTGAAATGAGGTTCTTGCTTTCTTCAACATCTGTGTTGCTTCAGTGTAGTTACCTTGAAGTTGCAAAACTTCTGCAATAAGCTGCTCGCACTGTGCCATACCCATAGAATTTCGGATTGCGTCGAAGGTTGTCCTGGCATCTTCCAGCGTCTGCACCGCTTCTCCGTAACGACCCTGCGTCCGCAAAATATTGCCAAGGTTTAGCGTGCAATGCGCGGCTCCCAATCTATTTCCGATGCTGTGGAAAGATTCCTTCGCCTCCTCCAACATCGCCTTAGCTTCTTGGAAGCGGCCTTGCACTTGAAGTACTTGACCAAGGCTCCTCGTACACTGTGCTGCACCAAGGCGCTCTCCAACTGCTTCGAATAATGTTTTGGCTTCCTCATATCTCTGTGTTGCCTCTGTATACCGATTCTGCATACGCAGTACTTCCCCAAGACCATGGTTGCATTGAGCCACCCCGCGACGATGACCCAATGCATTGAACAGCATCTTGGAATCTTCCAGAAGCTTCGTTGCTTCTTCTTTCCGATCCTGCAATCGAAGAATGTTACCCAGGCTCCGTTTGCACTGCGCTATCCCCCGATGATCTCCGATGGCGTGAAATGACGACATTGCCTGCTCGAGCGTATGACAAGCTTCTCCAGAACGATCTTGCACCCGCAGCATTTCTCCCAGACTTTGCTCACATTGGGCAACACCGAGCGGATACCCCATTTCTTTGAATACCCTCTGTGCCTCCTCGCGCATACGCGCCGATTCTTCGGCGCAATCTCGGATCAACAAGATCTCAGAGAGGCTCTGCGCGCACCGGGCAGCACCAACTACGTCTCCCATTCTGGTACACACTGCTCTTGCCGAGTGTAAGAGTGGTGCCGCATCACCGTGGCCAGCAAGATGACAGAAAAATGCCACTTCTAGTGTTGCTCTAAGCAGTTGCGAGTTATTCACCGGTGGATCGGAGCTCCAAAAATGCGAGAAGACAGAATTAAGGCTAGGGAGCTCTGACGAGAGCACTGCTACGTTGTCTTCCGAGAAGTCGCCTTCCACATCGCGCTCTTGTAGTACGAGATTCATGCAGTAGTGCCTGGTGTTTTCGAGGGGAGGGCCATTCGGGGGATACTGTGAAAGGACGTAATCGCGGATTGGCGCTAATACCCGTAGTTTGCCTCTATCCATCCACGCAAGGGCGACTTGCAACAGCACAGTAGCTAGCCCCATGACGTTCTCCATGCAAGGCAGAATATCCGGAAGTCGGTTTGTCAGCACGCCGCCAACCAGCAGACAGAGGATTGAAAGCAGTCTCAGGCTGTCCGGATGCTCTTGCATAGTGAGCGAGTTGAGCGACACTTCGATGGAGACCTCCAAGCTGGTAAGACGTCTATTGCGTCCGCGTCTCAATAGCCGTGTCTTCTCGTTATTGTACGCCTTTAACAGCTCCTTGGCCGGGGAAACTTGAGCCTGGTAGGCCATGAGTGTGACAGCGAGTGGTAAACCATCGAGTTGCTCGAGAAGTGTATCGACTTCACTTGAAGGTCCCGTGCATCGGCTGACTGCAACGAATATTTCGCGCGCATAGTCAAGTTCCAGAGGGCGAAGCGGCGCAGGGGGTGGCAATGTCCAATCCACGCCTGACGGGCGGCGGGTGCCTCGCATTGTCACCAGCAGAGATAGTTGTGGAATGCCCGCCAACTCTGCCAGAAGCTCCTCGACAGCTGTTTGGTCCTCCGTATCCCATACGGACTCGAAATTGTCCAACAGTAATAGAACGGGCATCCTGATGGACCGCAGAAAGTGGAGCACTGTTGCACGCTGATCTTCAGCATCAATCACCTGAAGCAAATCGGCAAGACGCAGTACAATGCTGTGTGCCGAGCTGAGACTCTCGCAGCTGAGGAAGATGCGGCGGGTCGAGAACTTGTTGACGCTGTGGGGGTGGTGCAGGACTGTTGTAGCCGTCGCTGTTTTTCCCATCCCTCCCGGTCCAAGGATGGCCAGATGAGCTTTGCTGTGCTCCAGCAATGCTTGGACCAGAGCATCTACTTCGTTTCCCCTGCCGAAGAAGAGCTGGGGCTTGGGCGGCAGGTGAAAAGTGGGCAAGAAGGAAGAAGTGGGGGCTCCATACGCAACTGGGCTGGCTGAGGAAAGGGATACTTGAGACAGACGGAATAGCTGGTACACCATGGGTCAGCTGTTATGGTGGGATTTGGAAGTAACTGCCTACATTGGCTGCTCGAGCTACATCCGTCAGCTTGGCGTGCAGCGCTTGTATGTCGGTGTTCGTTTGAGAGCGCTGCAGCGCTCGCTTGACCGCATGGGTCTGTACGGAGCGTTCTAAGAAGGCGACAACCTCCCCTCCCACACTATCCTTGTTAGAGCAGGAAACGCGGGAGAAACAGCACTCACGAGACGAGCGACTCCAGGATGTCAACTCTCGGCCCGATTTCCGCATGCTGCAAGAAATCATCAATGGTCTGGGCAAGTCGGGCTACGAGGGCCTGGAGCTCTGGATCGCGGGAGGAAGTGGTCTTCTGGGAGGTTGAGCTCAAGTGGTCTTGAGTTGTGAGAGGAAGGAGGGACGCACGCGGCTCGCAGCGAGCGCTTGGGCTCGGAGCGCAAGCAATGTTGCGTGCAGCTGAGGGATGCGGTGTTGGGGAGGAGTCGGCTCGGACGTAGCCAAGTGATTGACGACCGCTGCTTGAGGTGACCTTGAAGAGGGATGGATAGGGGGAGTGCTGGCGCTCATTTGGATAAGTTACTGGTGGAAAGAACCGTTTGGTGAATGGCGGTCTCAAACACGGGCGGCAGCTCACCACCGGCGGATACTGTTCATATACAGTACTGACGGTGGACTACCTGCCATACAACAAGATGTTGGAGATAAAAGGCGTCTGTTTCTGCTTTAGACGCCTAGGATAGGAGGTGTGGAGCGTCAGCAGGGTTCCCCACTTCCGCGCCTGACTGGGCGGGGGATCAGCTGCGTGATCGACACCCAGACGTGACCTCGGATTTGCGGGATCAAGCTGCTGAATACTCAGGGCCCATGGAGGTTGTACGGCCAGAAGAGGGAATCTTGAGAGAGGGAGGGTGACGCCGAAGGAGGCGAGCATTGCTATCATCACCAATCACAGTATTCCTGAGACATGACAATGGACAATCACTGCCTAAAACGCCCGAGCGCAGGCAGAAGAACTTCAGAAGCAGAGGGGCGGTGCAAGAACCCTGCCCACATTCCCGACGCACATGCCTCCGCCCATTCAATGTTAACGTTGTCCATCAATAAACCAGCCAATCACGTCCCCCAGCCAGGGCACCATACAATACGCCCAGCCCGGTCGCGTGGGGATGTCCGGAGGGGCGGAGCTGCGCTCGGGCGGTTCGTGCAGCGCAAGCAGCCCACGGGGGCGGGATGCTTGACGCCCTGACACGGGGCTGCAGGAGGTGAGGTGAGGCCATCGGGCGTCAGTCGTCAGCAATCAGGCGATCAGCAATTAGCAATCTGCCCGCAGCCCATTCCTCAATTCCCTTATCCCGACCGGGTAGGCACTGGAGCGCAGCGCAGCTCTTGGGCGGCTTCCGGTTCATCGAGCGAGCGAGCTTACGCCCTCCCTGGTCCTGCTCACATCTTCATTCCTACCTTGCTGGAGCGGCGGCTGGTACACGACCTATCACGACTACGACCGATACCCCTTTCTCACCTTCTCGCCTCGTCGTCCGCTAGTTCGATCGCACCCTGCTCGCTCCCAGTGAGCGCTAATCGCAGCTCAGGATGAGCACCCTCGAGTACAACATCACCCTCTCCTCCTCCTCTCCCGTATTCCAGTACGCCCCCCTCCCTCCCCCCTCCCTTCCCCCCACAACCTCTAACCCCTTCCGGCAGATACCAACCCTACAGGGACGGCGCCCCCACCCAAGGGTGGAACGCCTCGTACACGGGGACGACGGTGTGGGATCCCAACAATCCGTGGGGCACCGGGGTGCCATACCGGAAGACGATGTTCGAGGGGTCGATCGTCTCGATCGACTTTGTCGGTGAGCCTCTTTCCTGCCCTCCGTCCCACCTCCTGCCGCCTTCCTTCTGGTACAACCAGTGCTGACCCCAGAACTCCAGGAACGGCCATCTACCTCTGCTTCACGCACACCTCCTCCTCCTACACATTCGCCGTCGACCAGCGGCCCCTCCCCACCGCGGGCGACCCCACCGACCCCGCATGCGCACCCTACGGCTCAGCCGTCGGGTCGATGGTCATGGCGCAGAACCTGACTGACAGCCCGCATACGGCTGTGCTCGAGCTGAGTGTGGGGGACTGGTCGAGCGGGTTCGACTTCTTTGGAGGGGTCGTCACTGTCTCTGCTGGTGATGCTGGGTACGCCTTTCCCTCCTTCTCCTCCTCGTCCCTAGCCCCCTTGTCCCCCTCTCCCCGCCCCCCGCCACAGCCGCTGACCCCCGCGGTGCGCAGGAACACTCTCCTCCCCCTGCACTACATCGACAACGACGACCCCTCCTGGACCTACCTTCCCCAAGCAGCAGCGACGGGCGAGGGCGGGCAGTGGTACAACAGCCTCAATAGGACGTCGGGCGACTGGGGGAGCGATAGGGAGGTTACGTGTGATTATGGGCCGGGGACTACCGCGAGCTATACCTTCGGGAGTGCGTCCCTTCTTCGCCATCTTCTCTTCAGTTCCCCGACAGAGGGCGCCTTCCGGCGGGCGGGGCACTGAGGAGGGACTTACTGCTGGAGGACGATGCTGACCCCCCTCGCAGACGCAACAGCCTTCTACCTCCTCGGCGGCGTGCAGAGCAACACCCTAGGCTACACGATAACCTTCGACGGCGTCCCCTCGACGTACAACGCCTCGTCCTTCTTCATCGTCCCCCAGCAAGTCCTCTTCTTCCGCGGCGCCCTCGACCCGAGCACGAACCACACGCTGACGCTGGCGGACTACTCGGCGCAGGGCGGGGCAAGCGCGGGCGGGTGCGTGAACCTCGACGCGCTCGTCGTGGTGAGCAGTACGCCGCCGGTGGGGGGCAATTCCACTGCTTCTGGCAGCAGCACCGGCTCCAGCTCTACCCCAACGTCAACACCGAGCAGCAGCTCCGTCCCAGCAGGGGCGATAGCAGGCGGCGTCGTGGGCGGTCTAGCCCTCCTCGCCCTCCTCGCTCTGGTAGCGTGGCTCCTCCTCCGCCGGCACAGGCGGCAGCAGGCGCAGCTCCTCCCTCTCCCGCTGGATGGGCAGGCGGCGCCCTACCGGCTTGACTTGAACGGCACGGGCGGGACGGGCGGGGTGCTGGCCGCTGGCGCTGCAGGTGCTGGGGTGGGCACTGCAGCTGGGGCCGGGACGGGCAGGCCGGGGTTGACCCCCAGGGGGAGCGAGAAGACGGCGAATGGGTGGGGGACGCCGATACCTAGCCCGCCGTTGGCTGCTGGGGGGGATCTGGAGAAGTTCGGCGCGGCGCCCAACGGCTTGTCGAACGGCGCTGATGATGCCGCTGCTGCTACGGTGGCGGTCGCTGCTGTGGTGAATGGCACCGCGAAGGACAAAGAGAAGGAGAAGGAGAAGGAGAAGCGGGAGAAGAGCCGGGAGCGGGTCGGAAAGGGCAAAGGTGCCGGGGTCAAGCGCAAGCCCGTCCCTCGGGCATTGGACTCGGAGCAAGCGGCTGCGATGGGCTTGCCGGTCGTTAGCCCTAGGATGGGGAGCGGGTGGTCGCTTGACTCCTCTGGAGGCGCAGCTTCCGCGCCTGGTACGCCGGGGACCCCGGGCACGACAGGAACCCCGGGAAGCCCGCCCTCAGGCGCTGAACTGTCGTCGTCGCCGGGTGCGCCGCCCCCCATCGACCGGGCAGGGCGGGCGGACCGGAGGGCGCGTAGGCAGCGGAGGAGGCCGGCGGACACGGGAGAGCAGGCGAGCACGCTTGATCTTGTGCAGATGCTTGGGAGGCCGGGGAGTGGGGCGCCCCCTGGGTATGAGGAGGTGTGAGGCGGGCGGGATGGAGGATTGAAGATGTTGAGAGAGTGTGGGTGGACGCTGGGGAGGGAGGTGGGGTGGTAAATCTGGACATGGGGAACTCTCTACGATCTTGTTGTACCATAATGTACGGCTCATGTAGATCATCATGCACTTACACGACAACAGACGAATATGATGGAACTGGGATCCCATCTGAACATGTGATGATCCAAGCTCGGCAGCACTTCTTGGCATCGCTATATCTCCGGATTCGACACCCCCAGTTCCTACGTCAGGAACGGGACATGATGGGAGCATGTGTCTGAAGGCATGATTATCACGATCTGTACTATTGCTACATGTCGAAACCACCACTTTCATGCGCATCACTTCTCACGCAATTTCGTCCGTGCCGTAGACAGAAGCACAGGCTTCTTCGATAGCTCTGGAAGAGTTGGTCAGATAACATCCTGCGACTACTTCTTACAATTCATGAACTTACTGCACTTGCTCTGTTGCGGCTGAGACAGCCAATAGGAAGAACCTGCAGCGCGGTCAGAAGGTCAAATATTGGCAGCCGTAGTCCCGGACGCACCAGAATCGAGAGAAGTCCGGCGTTTTCAGCATCGCGCGACCTAGGTCGTCTTTGCTCATTCGTGCGCTTAGTGCAAGCGCGTCCTGCACCATGTCATTCACAAACTTCCAAGGCACCTTGAGCATATCTGCCGGTAAGGGTGTTTGAGAGCTCAAGGATGCGGCGCTGAGGTAGAGCGCCATCCGCACGGTCCCGTTCCACTGCCGCCGATAGGGTGCTAATGGCCCGATGAAATTACGTGCAAGGTGTGGATGGAAGGGTTGTGAACGCATAGCGGTGCGAGCATCCCTCAACCGCTCTAGGAGGGAATCAGTGCAATCGCAGCCATATGCGTTAGGATGCCGTACCAAGTAAGATCTCGTTCGCTTCCAGCACCTTGCTCGCAGCGTCTGCACCAAATGGAGCATCCCAATGCGGTTCTCCAAACACACTCCTGCACGGAGGCCATTAGCCTCTTGATGCGAGGATCCGCGTCCGCGCACGCACCCGACCATTTGAGAGGTGGTCATGATCTGCCCTCGAATGCTCGCTTCCCTCCGCTCCAGCTCCATCTCTATCGCACTATATGCTCCAGCAGACACCGTCGAGCCTATTTCAGGAGTTTGCACTGGACAGAAGCGATATGATTAGCAAAACTCTTCCTCAGAATGTGGGGAGACGTACACGCTCGTAAGTATGCATGCAACAAGCTGAGATAGGTGCGGTTCGTATGGAGCAAGGTGATGAGTGCCTTCCGCAGGGTTCTTCTCGCAGGGTTTCGTAGTATAAGGAATTGGAAGACGGCTCCAAGGGCAATGCCAACCGCAATCGTAGCTAGGGATTGGCCTGCGGAACCCGTAAGCGTGGTCAGGGTTTCCAAGCTGTCTACGCGCACCAGCAGCGTATGAAGGCGAAGCGTATGGAGCACCGAGTATGACGACATTCACATATACGTTGCACATATAGATGGCACCACTGATGAATAGTAAGTTCAGTCTCGCAGTCTGGTGAATACTGCTTACAAGACCAAGGCTAGAAGCCCGAAAGGAAACCCAATGGGCTAATCAATCTCAATTCAGCAGGTGTACCTCGTCGCCTCAATTATACAACGTACCACCTCATGCATGATATACATGAAAGGAATTGTCCACACTCCAATGAGACAGACAATTCCATAGGGATTATAGGCAAATCCACTGAACTAGATGAGCTCCTGGCCGAGGAATTTGCATAAATCGCTCGTACCCGACATTGCGGAAAATCTGATTCTCGAGTTAATCTCAGATCATCTCCACTTTAGAAATCGCTGACCTCTAGTAGAATCAGCATTGATATGTACCCTAGGACACCGCCCAATTGCTGTAATGTCCACAAATAAGTTTCGCCTGCGAGCACATGTGAGGGTCTGTGAAAAGGAAGGAATGTATGACTGTACCAAAGGTCGGCGTGACAAGGAGAACTACGGTGACCACCGTCAGCTGGAGGAATGGTCAAGATCGTCCCGGGAATGGAACAACCAGAGAACTCACAGGAAGGCCATAAGATAAGAACCAAGGTCTAGTGACCGGTGCCCATGCCAAAATTGTGAGGAATTCGATCTTTTCACTTATCAGTACCGTGCATCGGTAGAGGAGAGAGCGACGAACAGCGAGTGTAAGCTTGAAAGCGTAGACATTGCGTGGGCCACGTAGGAAGCGCTCGGCAGCTAGGAACCAATCCCACAGATTCCAAGTGGGTTTTACTTTGCCCTGGGCCCCAATCGCAACGACTGCTTCCGTCAGCGGGACAGTGATTGTATGGCCCGGCAGGGGTGCGCGCCTAGAGATGCGCTCATAGAGATGGATGCGAAGACGTTTTGGAGGTGGCGAGCGTGCAGATGGTAGGACTCTTGAATGCAGCGCCTGTAGTTCTGCAGAGAGTCGGCTACATGAGGATCAGTATAACGTAACAAGAGCTTGATCATGACTGACTTCATAGCAAAGAGAAGAGAGTACATCCGCGTAAGCGCGCCAGACATCCGGTCCGCCGGATTATCAACCATACTGATCTCGTCGCCATCCTTCTCTGTCACATCTGAATCAACTGAGGCAGATGTTGAACCGAGTCTCAACGTATAGGGAATCGTGGCGATGTTGCTCCCTGGCATGCGCAGCGTGCAATCCTGACTGAAAGTTTCCGCGATAGACGCCAGAGGCGCATTGACGGTCAAAAGTCGATCCTTTGCCTCGAAACCGCTTGATAGAAGCAGATGTCCCACGACGTCGAGCTGCTGCGAGGTCCAGCGATCCGTGTACTCTTTCAAAGCTCGGAGCGTGAGTGGCAGACTGTCTGATGCAGGCGCCGCTGCAGTCGACGGCACATGGATGGCGGAGTTCGTGGCCGTAACTGCTCCATCATGCGCTTCCATTTCCTCCGCAAAACGCTTCTTGAATGCTTGTATAACATCATCAGTAGGCGAAACTGGCCCTGCCTGGTCTGCCAGCTGCTGGCTCTCAAGATCGAGCTGCGTAATTTCGCTTTGCACCTTCGTCGTAGACAGTGAGGACGGGCCAAGGACAGAGCAAAGCTCGGAAATCGTGACAGAGATGGCTGGGGGGAAAACAAGTAAGTATCAACGCTCATCAAGAGCACGCGGAGTAGGTCTTCACCTGTTGAGAGACGCCGAAGATCGGGCACGCTGCCTTGTAGAAATCGCTCCCGAATATCCTTTGTGCATCTCGCTTTCTCTGCCGAGCTGTAGTCGGAGTTTATGCTCATGACCGTCTAAATGCATCATGAGAGACGAGACTGCCTCTTTCACAACTCGGCGTACCTCGTGCAGACCGTGGACAATTTTGGTCATATCTGTCAGATCATGCAACGACCATCTCGACCACATGACTTCTATGTAGGTACCGCCGAGCATCTATCCTCCCGTGTAAGATTGTGTTCTTCAGTCAAACCCGCGCGGCGTACCTGGTCAATGACGTCGATCTCCCTCTGCACTATATTAGTAGTTTTTCGCTTCGCCAAAGACCCCTACATACGCGTAGCTGTCCCACTAGCTCTGCTCGAAGTTGCGAATCGGATTCCGTCAGAATGCCAGAATATCCTTGCAGGAGCAGACGACTGAGTGTATCCATATGCTGTAGCGCAGACACCGTAGTAGACTTCCAGATGTATTCGCACGAGGTAGGGAAAACGAAGAGATTGACGAAGAGAACGATGGCGATTCCCCAGAAGTAGGCTTGCAGCGTACCGACAACAAACGGTATGTTAGGTTCGTTGTTGTTGCTGAATATGGCGCGATCAGTGAGTGCTATCCGAAGCGAGACATGGTGCGTACCCAAGCGTTCCGGCCACTCCGCTAATGCACCATACAATCCCTAGAAGAGTGAACGCAAGGTATTTCAGAGAGACCGCCTTTGCCCAAGCATAGACTGTGTTAATGATCGAATTAGATTTGGGCCGGAAAGAAGGCTGGATAGAGACGTACCGTAAACGAAGATGAAATATACTACGCCTTGCGCCACGAGTACTTGTCCGAGATTCGTCAATACGTACGCGTTGAGGGCGCCGCCCATGATTCCGAGGATGAGCCAAATTACACCATCCAAGAAGATCCCAACGGGTACCCCGGGGGTTGAGAGAACGACGATGATCATGAGGCCTGCACCCAAGTTCAACTTTAGCACAGCCGCAGACATAGAGGAGGCGCACCCGACACTTGGGGAGGCGCCGCGATCTTTTCCGTAAACGGGAAAATGAATGCCAGTATGTATGCGATGACATAGGCCAGCGTCCCTACGCCAAGTTCAATACTTGGCTGGCACACTCAAGATGCGGCGCACCTTTCCAAGTCGGGATCCCTTTCCAGGAAAATAAGAACTTTAACCAGTTCACGAACCCCGCACCGAGCTTGGCGATCGAGAAAGGCATGATGTGGGCTGCTCCGGCTGGAAGGATGCGTTGGTTGAGCAAACGCGGGGACGCAGCGTCGCGCTCATGATTGGGCCCGGGCGTGCTTATATGCAGCCTGCAGCGATGTCCACGGTGACGGAGTGCCAGTGATGCGCAAGCGCAAAGTGTGCTCCGAAGAACAGGCGCGAATTAATAATTCTGGTTCCTTGATGTTCCTGGCCTTCTGACTCCGTATCTTCATGCCCTGAGCAGAAGGCCCTGGTATTTTCATCAGCTTCGCGCCGTGTGCGCGGGCTATCGAAGCATGGTGCCATTTTCGCAGGTCGCGAATGCCAGCGTTGACCGGGTGAATTAGGCTTGGCGAGACAAGTCATCGAGTATCCAGCAGCATCACCATACTTTAAAGACGAGAACAACGCCCCCGGCGTCGAGTACGCCGTGCGAGATTCGGAAACGCTCGGCCTATCAATCAGTTCAGATTGCAACCTCCCGTAATCCGCTCGATGGCTTCCATCTCGAGGAGATAGATACGGTCTGATCGGTCGGCGCCCGCACAGCAGCCGATATCCGACAACCGACAACCCGCGCATTCTTCCTCGCGTATATCGCTCCAACACAGACAGGGGAACATCTCGCTCGAAGGAGAATGATAGTGGCGCAGTGCGAGGGTACATGATCTTCCCACCGAGCATCGTCCAATATCGAGCAGGATCATCCTCCGCCAAGCCCTCCATCCCTCGCGGCCCATAATCGCGTCACCATAGCGATCCGTGTCCGCGTCCCACGACGCGGGAAAGACCATTTACTTAAGCTTGCTGCTTCCCGCGTGTTCTCGCTGTTTTCCCCGAAGGATCGCAGAGGCTCGACCGCGGAGGCGCGAACGAGAAGCACCCGCGCACGCTGGGAAAGTTGGGATACATATGGGCGCCGAGGATCCGCGGACAGGGAGCTGGCGCTGGCGTCGGAGAGCGTTTCACGCGCGAAGGGGCGCATATGCGTGACATCGGAGAGAAGGGAGGGAGGAGGGGGCGCCGTTATCTCGGGTCGGTGCGCTTCCGCTTCTTGTCCGGAAGGCAGCCGCTGGCCCGGTTCCTTATTTGTCGGAGTACTTCGCGCGCGTCATTTCGCCCACAACTGGTGGTTGGAGAGGTATTGTATCTCGAATGTAATGTCAACAATGGCCGATCGATGTCGTCCGAGAGATGCATCGTCACGGTCGCAGCCCACCACCCACGGAAAGAAAGGGGAAATCGTCGGTCCATTAGCACCTTGCGGAGCCTACGCGCGACCACCAGCAGAGCAGCCAAACGTTCAGCCAGTACAATTCTCCAGCAAACGATCGATCGCACGAACGTGAAGAGTATCTTGCGTGTAGCTTGCCAGGGATGTAGATGACCCGGTAGGCTGAATCCAGATGCCAAGAGAGCTGTACCCCACGTTCCTGGCTAGAGGTGTGGTGCGATAATGGGATGATGTGTAGCCAATCGAGGGTTGGGGATTGATCGGTGATTGGGTGGGCAGTTTGGTGCTTGCTTCCTACGCATATACGACCGTGTGAACGCTCGGGGAGACTTTGTTCAGCCGGCGAGGTGGAGCGTTGCTCGGTATGGGTGGCGCAGCATATGCTGCAGCACGATCGCCCGAGTCCTCCTAGAAAATGGCCATGGTACGGTACATACATGTTGGCGTGCACTGGTAGTTTGGTGCATATGACGGCGGGAGAGGAGAACGAGTCAGCGCGCTAACCCTAGGGGTGGGCGGTGGGAAGGTCGAGAGTGCTCCACGAATGCGGAATCGCCGGGTGGGATGATGCCCACTTACAGCTGGGAGATTGGGTCGTATTGATGGTCGTTCTACTGGCGGTCTGTAGTTCTAGTCAGAGGGAAAGTTCACTAGCGTTGAGCAGGGTTGGCGTACTGGACGATATCCTCCAACGTCTACGGTCATTCCGCGTCGCACTCCTGCACCGCGCTCGTCCACCAACTAGTCCTCGACCGGCATGGATCCATCGCGCTTTACAACATCCATTTTTTGTGCAGCTTGCATCGTACCCTGTAGACGCAGACCGTTACTTGACACCTCCCGCCCAGCGAGCCATGGATATTGCGTGGGCTAACCAGGGGTCTGGCGACGCGAACTGCTCCAGTGAGTCGGGAGTGGCGCGTGGGCGGGGGTTTGGACGCTGCGTCGACCCGAGCAAGGGAGCGATGTAGGAAACATCTTGTGCAGCGCGATTGATCATAGCTGGTCGACACCTCAGACTTGCTCACGCCGCAGCTGCAGCCCGTCGTGCGCCTCCGAAAGGTAGGATCGCGCCGTTAGCGCCGACGCGCTCCAGGGTCCCCGCTCGGCAGCTCGGCACCCTCTTCCCGGCATTCGCGCGTTGCAAGCTCGCCATCCACGCCGGCCGTCGGGCGTGGACCGGCGATGTCCTATGACGGCCGATGCGCAAGGTGTACTGTATATATTCGTGTGACGCTGCTGCTATTGTCGACGTCCTCCTGCTGTTCACTGCTTACCTTCTACCTCTACCTCGAGACTAGAAAGCAATCATGCCTGAACAAACCTCCGCCCTCAACATCGTCATGGTGCGCCTCCCTCCCCTACCACCCTTCACCGCCCGCCCAGCAGCAGCTGACCACGCCGTGCGATCTAGGGCGCGATGACTTTCGGCGAAGCGGGCAAAGAACAAGCACGCGTGCACGACCTCAAGGACGTCGAGGCGATCCTGGACGTCTTCCAGGCACATGGGCATACAGAGGTTGACACGGCCCGGGTGTACTGCGGGGGCACGTCCGAGGAGTATTTGGGCAAGGTGCGCTTGCTTGCTGCCTCCTGCTTCGTATTTAGAAGAGCACGGTGCTGAGAACGGCGCAGATCGGCTGGCAGAAACGCGGGCTGGTTATGATGACAAAGCTGTACCCCACCGGCGCGTCGAACCGCATCGGCGCGACGAACATGATTGACCACACCGCTGAGGTGCGTCCGTGCGCCTTTCCTCTCCTACCCGCTCTTGCTGATCAATGGGGTACGGCGAGCAGGGCGTGCGCAACGGACTCGAGGCGAGCCTCAAGGCCCTCCAGGCGGACAAGATCGATACCTTCTACCTGCACGGGCCTGACCGCCGGGTGCCGTACGAGGAGACGTTGAAGGCCGTCAACGACCTGCACAAGGAGGGCAAGTTCGACCGCGTACGCTCCCTTCGTCTAGCACGCTTACCCGGCCTGATGGAGTGACTGTGCTGATGCAACGACGCAGTTCGGCATCTCCAACTACATGTCCTGGGAAGTCGCCGAGATAGTCCTGATCTGCCGGGCCAACGGGTGGATCCAGCCCACGCTCTACCAGGGCGTGTACAACTCGATTCACCGCGCGGTCGAACCCGAACTCTTCCCGTGCTTGCGCAAGTGTACGTCTTCCCCTTTCCTCTGTACATCTGATCTGGGCTGACGCGACGTCGGTAGTCGGCATTAGCTTCTATGAGTTCAACCCGCGTGCGTTCCATTTCCTTCCTGAGCCATGAGGCAAGCAGCAAGACTGACCGAGCGCGCAGTCGGAGGCGGCTTCTTCACTGGCAACTACTCGAGCAAGACCCAGGCCGTTGAGCCCGGCTCGCGCTTCGACCCGAACAAGAACCAGGGTGCTTCCTACCGGTGCGTCCCTCCCCAACCCCGTCCCCCTCTGGCCCCGTTCCAGAGCTGATGGCCAACACAGCAAACGCTACTGGAACGACTCGTACTTCAAGGCGCTCGAGTTGGTCAAGGCCGTGGCTGACAAGCACGGGCTGACGATAGCTGAAGTAGCCCTGCGCTGGGTGTCGCATCATAGCCTCATGAAGCGCGAGTTTGGGGATAGCATCCTCATCGGCGCATCGAGTTTGAAGCATATTGAGCAGGTGCGTCTTCCCACTTTCTCTTCCCCTCTCCCCACCGCTCCTTCCTGGGGGGTTGTGTCCCTGTATGTATTTTGTGGGCAAGATACTGATGCGCATGGGCAGAATCTGGTAGATCTGGAGAAGGGCCCCCTGCCGGAGGACGTGTGCAAGGTGCTTGATGACGCTTGGGAGCTCGTCAAGCCCGTGGCGGCGCCGTACTTCCACTAGTGTGGCGGCTGATGCCTGATGCGGCAAGCAGCATGAACGGATGGCGGATGGGGTGGGGTGCAGGAATAGCAAACAAACCAATTAGAATGCAGGAACGTGTTACCAACTTCATGTATTGTATTGCGGGGAAGGAGAGTGCGGGGTAAAGGCCCACCGGCACGCGGTGGACCCTCTCCATTCTGACAGCCCGCATGCCGCGCTCGCCATGCGGCAGAGAGCGACCTCCACTAGCCAACCCAATGACCGATGGCGTCGCCGTTCCATATATAAATAACCTATACCCAGCGATGGCGGCGCCCTTTAGCCGCTGCTCTCCTGCTTTCCACAACTTCCATCATCTAGGATAACACAATCATGCCCGAGCAAAAGTCAGAGCTGAATATCGTCATGGTGCGTCTCTGGTCCTCGTCCCCTCTTCACGCACGTGCTGACCGCGCTGCTCTTCTCCTCTTTCTGCCGGGATATGAATATAGGGCGCGATGACCTTCGGCGAGGAGGGCAAGGAGCAGGCCCGCGTGCACGATCTCAAGGACGTCGAGGCGATTCTGGACGCCTTCCAAGCCCATGGGCATACGGAGATCGACACCGCGCGCGGGTACTGCGGAGGCACGTCCGAGGAGTATCTCGGCAAGGTGCGCTCCTTCTTATCCTCCTTCTGGATCTGGAATGGGCTGGGCTGATGCGGGTTGTAGATCGGCTGGCAGAAGCGCGGGCTGGTCATGATGACCAAGCTGTACCCGACCGCGGCGAGGAACCGTTTGAACACCCCCGGGGCGATCGACCACAGTACCGCCGTGCGTCTCCTTCCCATGTTGCATTCCCGAGTGCTAAGGCTGATGGTTCGGGATCGATAGGGCGTGCGTAAGGGGCTCGAGCTGTCGCTCAAGGCGCTCCAGGCGGACAAGATCGATACGTTTTACCTGCACGGGCCGGACAGGAGTACGCCGTATGAGGAGACGCTCAAGGCCGTGAACGACCTGCACAAGGAGGGCAAGTTCAACCGTGTACGCCCCCTCCCTCTGGCGCTGTTTGTGCGGCGGGATAGAATGACTGTGCTGATCTAAGAATGCAGTTCGGGATCTCGAACTATATGGCTTGGGAGGTCGCCGAGATGGTCATGATCTGCCGCGACAACGGGTGGATCCAGCCTACGCTCTATCAGGGCATTTACAACGCGATCCACCGCGCGGTCGAGCCGGAGCTGTTCCCATGCATGCGCAAGTGTGAGCTTGGTTCCTCAATTCGTCCTGAGCTGGGCTGACACGGGCGTAGTTGGGATCAGCTTCTACGAGTTCAACCCGCGTGCGTCATCTAGTCTGCTTATACGGAATACACACTAATCGTGCACATAGTCGGCGGTGGGTTCTTCACTGGAAACTATTCGAGCAAGACCCAGGAGGTCGAGCCTGGCTCCCGCTTCGACCCGAACAAGAACCAGGGCGCTTCCTACCGGTGGGCCCTACCTCGTCCCCCTTCGATGTGCCAGGACTGATGTCGCTGCAGCAAGCGCTACTGGAATGACTCCTACTTCAAGGCGCTCGAGCTGGTCAAGGAGGTCGCCGACAAGCACAAGCTGACAATGGCGGAGGTTGCGCTTCGCTGGGTGTCGCATCATAGCTTGATGAAGCGCGAGTTCGGGGATAGCATCCTCATCGGCGCATCGAGCTTGAAACACATCGAGCAGGTGCGTGTGCTCTCCCAGTTATATAACAGCCGAGTTGACGTCACAACCTAGAACCTGGTTGACCTGGAGAAGGGTCCTCTTCCTGAGGAGGTCCTCAAGGTCCTCGACGATGCGTGGGAACTCGTCAAGCCTGTTGCGGCCCCGTACTTCCACTAGGTGCCGTCTATCTGTGGTTCACCGAGAGCTTAGGACGAGGGTACGGTCGCCTTGTAGGAGTAAAAAATAAAGAATGAAATACCGTCGAGTTTTCCCATGTATAATCAAGTTGGGAATCCTAGACGACGAATGCACGGCGCGTCCTTGGACGCGGCTGTAGTCCAGGTGGATGCAACATTCACCTGGTTCACTCCGACGGACTTGCCCGCTAGGATGTCTGATTGCCTAGTGGCATAACTGTTCACAATGGGACAGAGCTTGCAGTTTCTCGGTGCCGTTATCCCGGTAAGCAGCGCAGTGGATGGGCAAACTCGGCTTACATGCGAAAGTGAGGTATGTACATACCATAATCATATTGCGCACCGATAAACCCACTTTCTTAGAGGATACACAGCAGGAACGCATTGGAGGTGTACATGGCGGCGAAAACCAAAACAATAATGCGAAGTCAGTGGCAATCCAAAAGTCTTTGCGTGGACCGGGAATCGAACCCGGGGCCAGTCGAGCGTTGCTTAATGGCAACGACTGAGGTTACCACTACCCCATCCACGCTTTGCATATATTGGAGGCAGCTGGAAACTACTGAAGTGATAAAAGCAGAACAACTCCAAATTTGGGACATTTACTTCCGGCCAGCTTGCCTCGGGGGCGGAAGGCGTCCTCGATCCAGACATCCGTCTGAGGGACACACATTTCAAACTTATTGACCATGTCTGCGCTTCCTGATGATACCCTACACAAGGTGCGCACGTATTCTCATTCAATCATGCCTAAGGCTTAATATTGAACTCTACTGCAGGTGCTGCAACAAATCCAGACGGCCACCATCACCGCGCAGCGGGAGCTCTCCGTCGTCAGGTCCCAAATCGTGGCGACCGAACGGAGCAAGAAGATCTCGCAGCTGACGAGCGGGGAGATTGCTGCGCTCCCACAGGAGGGGGTGAGAATATACAGGGGCGTGGGGAAGATGTTCGTCATGGAGCCGAGGGCGGTTATGGAGCGCAGCTTGGCCGTGCAGGAGAAGCAGATCGAGGAGGAGCTCGCGGCGCTCACTAGGAAGGTACGCATAAGATGCATTGGATCTCCGTACGTTTCTAACATTAATGTTTATAGGCGAAGCGCTTGGAGGGTGATTACAACAGGACGCAGTCTCAGCTGCGGGATATCGTGCGTCCTCCGTCGCCCCTGCAGCCTGATGGCTCCTCTGACGCGTCTCGCAGTTTCACGCTCAGCAGCAGCAGCAATCCTAGCGCTCTTCACAGCTCTGATCGTTTCTGGGCTGGAAGAGCTCTCGGACGCCGTCGCCCCTGTGCCATGAGAGGAGCGCCTTTTCGAAAGGCCTCCTTGACGGCACCCTTGTGTGAACAAGCGCGTCTGCCCTCGTCCCGAACGTGTACCAGGCGACGACTCAAGCGAGCCTTTCACATCGGTGTATACGTTCATCAAACGGAGCAGGTTCATGTCAAATGAGCTTTGCGTATGTATAATAGTAGCACAATCACAAGTCACGAAGCACAGTGTGAGAGCGAGGCCGTCGGAGCCGCCGGTCTTACTCAATCTGCACAGGCCACGCAGCCGAGGTGCTCATTATTGTCGTTCTGCACTTGTCGTTACAGCCCCATCCTTATGAACCTCAATATCTACGACGAGCGCTTAGCTTGACTTCGTGATCCCTGAAGACATCTTGTGGTTAGAGATGGAAATTACTTCCGACCTTGTCGTCCCTTGCTCGCATTTACCGCCTGCGAGTCGTACGCATCGTCACAGGCCGCGTCCCAAGGCCAGCGGCATATATTCACCCATCTTGCGCGTCTTGCACTACTCGCTTGCCTTGTACCCCGGCGTTGCTGCCCTTATACCCCTGAATGGCTACATCAGCATCGGCCGCGACGGCACACGCGACGAATGCCAACAGCTCGACGTCAGCAGCGCGAACTGGCGCGCTGAAGCCGGCACCCGGCGTACGGCAAGATGGCGGGCCACCTGGACCGCCGCCGCCCGGCCCTGTGCCGCCCACCCCCGCTGTACAGATGAACGGGCTTTCCAAGGTGCCGCCAGTTGCGGCAGGGACGAACGCGACCAGCCCGCCTCCTCCCGCGCAGGCCACCCCGCAGAAGGGCAAGAAGAAGACCGACCCGCCCGACGTCATGGCTATGTATGAGAGTGTGAAGAGCCGTATAGCAGCGCTTGAATCGTGAGTCTCGGCATTAGCATAGTGGGGGACGTGTGATGGAAACTAGCCTAGGGAGGAGGTACATGGCGAAGAGGAGGAGAAGAAGATCAGTGCGTACTTGTGGCCTTTACCTGCTCCATCTAGGAAACTGATCACATTCATAGCCGAGGAAGCGCACAACTCCATCAAGGGCCAGACTGAGTCTGCGATTCAGCAGAAGTACATCGAGCTGGTACGTGCATCACATACCCTGACCTGCATATATGCTAACCATTCAAACAGTTCGCGGAGATGAAGCGCATCGAGCGGGAGCATGCGAAGGAGAAGCAGAAGCTCACGAAGGACAAGGATGCAGGTGCGCAACATGGTATCAAGAAATATTTAGTGCTGTGCTGACACTAGAGCAGCGAAGGGCCAGCTGACGAAAGCGAATCAGGGGAGGACAAAGCTGGAAAACCTAGCTCGGGAGCTGCAGAAGGTACGTCAGATGTTGCGGGTGTGCTCCCGTACGTGTATCTTATGATTGGCGCATTAGGACAACAAGAAGCTGCGCGTAAGACGCTCTTTTCGGTGATGCGATTGGTCACGTGACTGACATTCTCTTCCAGGAGGATGGGAAACGGCTAGCTGGGTCGATCGAGGAGGTGCAAGACGAACTGGCGCATATGAAGACTCAAGTAGAACGACGAACCGCGGCGCTCATGCGTCGGCGGGATCCACCGCGACTCGGACCTAACGGCGCGCCGCCATCCGACCTCGTCGTCAAGGTTGTTTGCAAGTACCGCGCCGAGCTGTTCTTCAAGATCTCACGGAAGACGAAGTTGTCCCGACTATTCAGCGCCTGGACGGAGCGGATGGCAAGTGCGGAGGAGGCGGCGCTAAATCAGGACAAGGGGAAGAGTCCGGTAGTGACTGTCGAGAGTGGGAAGGACGTCAAGGGGAAGAAGAGGGAGGTGCCGTCCATGACCTTCCTGTTCACGCATGTTGGGAGGAGCCTGGAGCCGGACATGACGCCTGAAGATGCGGCGATGGAGGACGGGGACGAGATCCTCGCGGTCGAGATGATGGACCTGACGACGCCTGAGGTTGACCATGTGATCTCAGAGCCCAAGCGAATGTTGCTGCAGAAGCACTGGGCTGAGAATCCACAAGAGTACGTTGCAGCTAAACCTTTGGCGGCGGCGGTTGCTGACGAGCTTGTCAGAGCGAGGAAGGCTGTCGAGGAGGTGTTTGACGGAATGTATGTGCCGTGTATAGGGCCTGTACCGCCCTTACTGATCGCCTTCTACAGGGTGCGCGAGCGACTGAAGGATGTACTGCGGCAATACGAGCTTCGGGAAAAGCACTTCGAATGTGTCATTCGCTCAAAGGAGCTGGAGGTTCTCCTTGCTCATGCACGATCGGATGAGGCGAAACAGGCGGCGGAGGGAGAGCGGCGGATAGCCACGGTTGCTGAAACGCAAAATCAGCAACTGCGGTTGCAGATGGAGGAGATGCAGAACTCGCAAGCAAGGCTGATGGACAAGCTCATAACCTGTTGCAGAGAGGTAAGCATTGATTGACCTTCGATTTGCTTCGAGACTCATATTGTTGAAGCCAACGGGAGAGCGAACCCAGAAGCTGTTTGCATTCTTGCGAGAAGAGCTGGAGAGGAGGGGAACGAAGGTGGTGGACATGGCACCGCCTACGGCACCCGATTCGCCGGGCGTCGATTAGCGTTTGCTACTCTCTCGCGTGTATTATTGGGTAGCTCATGAATGTCCATCATCATTACAGTCTGTTTGCGATCATGTTATACGTGCCTACTGCAAGAGGTGCAACGCCTCAAGCGTATCAGCTGACCCATTCTTCGTAAGAATCCAGCCCTTTACACCCTCCAGGCCCTCTCCCGCATACGTCACCTTAGGGCTGACCTCGACCTCAGCACCCTCTGCCACTTTAGCACCGGCAGCCTCGAGCCACCTCTGTTGCTGCGCAAGCAAGTCCCGCTTACTCGTCTGAGGATCATCGACTCCGGTACCCGGCGCGTTCTTCAGAGGGCTGAACTCCTCCTGGCGAGGCACTTCCAGCACGGCCATCTTTTGGGTGAACGGGAACACGTCGAAGACGAAAAGCTCCATCTTAATGCCGTTCGGCTTCGCGGGCTTGACGAACTCGCCCGAAGGGATTTCGACATTGGGAATCTTCTTCCGAGCGATGTGGAACGCCATCTGATCCTCAATGCTCTCGATGCTCTCCAGAAACTCGCGGGTATAGAAGTGGTTGACGATGTTCGCAGCGCGGAATGCCAGCTCCCCGGTCGCAGTGTCGATCTCGTTCGCCTGGGCTTCGGTTATCTCGGAGTACTCCACGACTGAGAACTTGTCACCGCGCATGGCGATGACCCCGACCGACTCCGTAGGATAGGCTTTGCGTACGACCTTAGCACCACATGCGGCACCCTTCGTGATGGAGTAGCCGATGAAGACAGGGTCTGCGACGCGGACAAGGCAGTTGTCGACGCCGTACGTGTGGATGTAGGCGATGCCACGAGCAGCCATGTCAGACAGAGGAGTACGCTTGGAGTCGGATGGAGAGAGCGGAGATCGAAGTGCTGCATACAGGCCGCCGTTGCCGTCGGGAGCGACCGCAATGCTGTATGGCTTGTCGAGCAGGATCTTCCCGTCCATCGTCAAGCATGGCAACGTCCCTGCATACACTCCATCAGAATCGCTTGCCGCTATATCGAGGGTGACGCACCTTGTTCAAAGAAAATGACATCCTTCTCAGGCAATCCGAAGAAGTTGTGCTCTTTGAAGAACGCCTCTGTCGGCTTCCTGGTCGGTCCGCTGGTCATGACATACCAGGGAATGCTGGCACCTCCCGCCAACCTCGACACACGACCGATCCTCTCCGCTTGATATTGGAAGAGGCTCTTGTGACTCGGCATGCCAATATCATAGCAGCCCTTCGGGTCTGAAGAGCCGAGACGCGTCCCCTGGCCACCGGCCATCAACAGCACTCCGACCTTGCCCGCTGCGATCGCCTTGAGCCCAATCTCACGCCATTGCACCTCCTTCTCCGGTTCGCCGATGATCGTCTCGAACGTAGACGCAGGGAGAGGATTGATGGCAGCTGATGATGCTCCTGCCTTCTCATACTCGATAGCGGTCTTGAAGACGCGGTTGACGCGCTCGACGTCGAGGGCGGTGAGTTGGGCAACAAGGTCTTCTTGCTCGGTAGGCGACAGCTTCGGATAGAAATGGAGCAGATGTTCCTGGCCAGCAGCCTCGTATCGCTTGAGCAGATCGACAGGGACGGCGGCCATGTTGTTCAGGTAGAAAGATGGATCAGATGAGGGGCAAGCTCGTCGCTTGGTCGCGCTTTAAGGAGATGGTCGACTACATCGCCCTGAAACAGGCTGTGCGCCACTGTGCGGGGAACGTGCGACAGTTGTGAAACGCACGTCGCAAATGCAACAGACTCTTGCCAGTCGTCTCGAATGGATCCTATTGCATTGTCCACTATACAAGTACATTTTCGAGGTTGGTAAATCATGATGATCGTGCGGCATAGCGCCATTGGCAACGACTCTGAAATCCCCACACTGGCGTCTCAAGCCCCACGTCGAGGCTCTGGTAGCCGCTCCTCTAGCTTGTCCGAAACATACAGCCCAGTACCAGCGAATATTAAGAGAGAAACGCCGAATATCATTCGTGTCCTCGGCGAGAGAGCTGGCAAGGAAGGATCAGACACCATCACCGCCGAACAAGTCTGCTCATTGGGACGCACCCTTATAACTTTGCCATAGCGTTATCGCAGGCTGCTTCGGCGGTACAGCGGACTTTTCTGCTGGGATTGTGCGGCTAAAAGGCTCCTTGGGGGGATTTCTGTCTGGCTTGGACATGCCGATGAGGAAGAAATGGTGCGGCGTCCCGTCTGCAACAGTTCGTTACTCGGAGAACGCAGCAGAGGTCTCCCACCCTAATGTGCGTTCCGATATTATTGCTTGTTCACGTAGAACCACAGTACATACAACCTTGATACGATATCCAATAGTCGTGCGTTCAGCAGTCGCAGAGAGAACCGTCGAGTGTCCGACGGTCGATGGGTGAGAAGCGTGACGAGAGAGGCGCGCCACGTGACAGGGATACAAGACGCGCGCTGGCTGCCATTTCAGTCGCCCTCATCGTCTCACCGCCACCCACCAAGATGGATGCACGCACAACTCGCCCTGGTCAGCGCGGCTTCAGCTGATTCACTGATATCGCTATTGACACGATGGTTGTAGAGAATGGTCCTAACAAGAGGCCCCGTTTGTCCGCTCCTGTAACAGAAACCGAGAGGTCCATCGCGTGCGCACCCTCCCATCGCGCGCTGTCATTGGGCTAACACTTGGTCCTACACAGCTCCCAGTCGTCGTCAGCCTATCGACGCGTATCACAAGGCCATGATGCGCGAAGCAGTATATCTCGACGCGCTCCGCCGTCTGATGACATACAGAAGTCTAGGATGGCGGCGATCCAGGCCGGGCTTCATTCCACCAACCGCCGACCCGATGCACCTCCGCACACGCGCCCACCCACCCAGCCAGGAAGAACAAACAGCAGTCAACAGCATGCCCGCTCTGAAGATGTAAAGTTGTCGAGGCTGAGGGCTATTCAAGCTGGTCTTCGAAGCGATGAGAGTGCTGGACATGAGGTAGACTCAGACCAGTTACACCGACACCAGGCAATGGGTCCGCCATTGGCCGCTTCCACGCAGCATGTCGCTATGCGACATGCGCATTCTGATACGACTCTGCACGGTAAGCATAACTGACTCTTTCTGCCGAGTAATAGATCAATGTATGCGCATATAGGGCTCTCCGACGGTGATCACGAAGGCGACGACGTCGACTACGAGGTGGAGGACACTCTCTACAACGATCCCCCCGTTGACATCCCCCCCACCTTCGTTACCTTCTCGACAGCAGGAGGTGCCGTTGGCTCAAGGTTCGTCAAGCCACCCGCGGAAGAGGTTGTCCGTGCACGTGAACACCTTCATCAACGATATGGAGATGAAGACTTGCTTCCTCGTTCGAAGGGAGCATCTCCTTCCAACCCACCCATCTCTAGAGGGAACGTTGGCAACGAAACGGCTGGAAACGCCTCCAGCTCGAATGAGCTTCACGTAAAAGGGAAAGCATTGCTCTTCAATGTACCTCGTACGCCCTTGCGCGAAGTGGAGAACAACGTTGCCGGCTCAAGCAGTGCCTACCGAGACTCAGTGGAAGACGATCTGCTGCTGCATCCACCCAGAATAAACACCGCTAGACGATCATCAGCCGGACTGTCGTCAACCGGAGCTCTCCCACAGACGCCCAAGCGCCGAGATGCTCTCATCAACTCAGTAGCAGCTTCCCCTGGCCCTCTTCTCAATCCCGCCATTCGTGCCCTTGGTCGCCAACGGGCTACTCCGAGCCCTGCTAACTCGACACCCAAACGATTTGTAACTCCATTCAAGGGACAGTCAGCATCGACTCCTGCATCAACTGTACTTCCAGCAATGGCCTCTCAACGTACTGTACACTATGGCACTCCGAGCAGCAAGCAATCTACGCCTCGTCCAGTTCTCCCACCACAGCCGAATCATTCAAGCTCCCACATCGCTATAACCCCCAAACGTATACCAGATTCCATCATGAGGAACAGAGTATTCAACCTAGAAGGTAGGGTCTAATAAGACGATAGGGGTTTGGGTTGATCACTCTTGGATAGATGTACCCCGCCGCAAAAACTTGCTTGTGTATGGGATACAGCCTGAATCATACAGGAAGAGAGACCTACTTCAGAAGTTTCATTTGTGCGTGCCGCTTGTCTGTTGAATACCCGTATTGATCATGTCTCAGCCCGAAAGAGATATTTGAAATCACAACGGAATCGGCTATTCGCTACATCTTTTATTCACCCAATCAAGCGCAGGGACGGGGCGATGCCGAGGAACAGGTGAAAAGACAGGGACGAATGGAAGCACATGCTGAGCTCATCCATCGAGGTTGCGAGTTAGCAACGCCTGCGTGGGTCGATAACCATTGGTCGCTTATCCTGTGGAAACTTGCAGGACTTGTTCGCGCTTATCCGCAAGAGCTACAAACACGCTGGTGCTGGTCTCATGTCGTCGAACAGCTGCTCTACAGGTATGTCATCCGTTCACATCATGAGCTCTTACTCACCGGTGACTCAGGTACGAACGCGAAATCAATCGCGGACAACGTCCTGCACTCAAGAAGATCCTGGAACAGGATTGTGGCTCCACACGGGCTATGGTCTTGACTGTCTGCGAGATTAACTACTCTACGAGGCCCAAAGCTGACGACCCAGACACGATGGAAGAACACCCCGACTTTGTGCTAACGGATGGGTGGTACAAGATACGTGCTTCCGCGGACGACTGCTTGGGTAGAGCGACCAAGTTAGCGAAGATCCGTGTGGGCACCAAAATTGCGATGTCAGGAATTCGGCTCGACGCTGCGAAGGAAGGACAGGAAGTTCTGAAGGCATTTGAAGACACGCAGCTTAAGCTAACTGGAAACTCAACTTGTATCGCGCGATGGTACACCAAGCTCGGCTTCGCGCCTACGCCTTTCGTTCCGACCATTGCGAGTCTGTCGCCGGATGGTGGTAAAGTGCCGATGCTACATATCACTGTAACCAAGATGTTCCCCATCGGCTACATTGATGCTTTCGAGGAGGGCAAGGACAGACCAATTCCAAGATGCCAGAAGGAAGAAGATGCGGCGATGGATGAATGGATGGTATGTCGTCAGCGTAACGCCTCAGCCAATGTGTCTTACGAGTTCCGCAGAAAATGTGGGAAAGAGAGCAAGCGAATGAGTGCAAGGAGTTCGAGGATCGGCTGCACCATCTCGAGGCCCTCGCTGAGCGCCTGGATACGGCATGCGGCTACAAGCGCGTGAGCCGAGGTAGGTTGCATATTCGTGTAGGGTAATTTATTCTCCGATTAATTCGACCGTAGACCTCCTCCCTCACTGGGTGGACGATGTGCTCGACGAATTTGAAGATGCTCCCGATGTCAAGTCATTGATCAAGCTCAGGAACCGAGAAGAGCTGTCGTGTCTTGCTACTGCTGCCCATGCCAAGCTTGATCGCGAGAGACAGAACGCTCAGAAGACGATAGAGGTCGCGATGGAAAGCCGTGTCCCGCCCCGTCAAGTGCGCAGCTTCCAGGTCGCTTGCATTGAGGACGTACGGACGTGGAGGAGAACCCCCATGCGGACAGGACAGCTCACAGTGTGGGATATCGCGGGCATGGGGGATGACAAGGTACAGCCAGGGAGAAACTACCTCGTAAGCCGGTTTCCACTGTTTCAAGCCGGCGGCCGGGTCTAATATGGCGGTAGGTTACCAACGTTATGCCCACGCAGAAAGGGTCGTGGAGGAAGCCGGACGTCGAGAGCGAGATCTTCCTACAGACGACAAGGGGATCGAGTTGGATGCCCGTTCCATGATACGACACTGTCTCATTGGATCGAGCGGGGACCGGCTACGCTGAGCAAAGCTGTACAAAGTAATGATCGGACTTAGAAGTTAAAAGTTTGTTATTGATGGTTCGACCGTGGGATGTGGAGGTTCCATTGCTGGGGGTTGCCGCTTAGATAAAGGAAGCTATCTCTAGCGCTGAGCCCGGAGTTGTTCCTGACCGGCCACCGGAGATGTGAATTGCTATTCTTGCTCATCTGGAACATGGGTTGTTTACCTGTCAAGGTTGTCATCTCGCTTAGCGGTTGTTGCGGTGGCTGCCGCACCCGATCTGACGGAGGCGATCTCCTCAGGGTTCTTGGCGCGTCATTTAAAAGGTGACATAAGCATTGTAGTCCCGACTGAATGGGCGGTTATCGGCTTCCCGCCCCATGCGCCAAAGCCACCCCCGTGTGAGGGTCGACAGGAAGACGACAGGATTCAACCCGGTCCCTTACCTACTCACCTTCTTCAAACAATAATGCTACGAAAGACACGTCTCTGGATTGGTTCACCGTTATTCCTCCAATGCTGGCGATAAGCACTCTATTGGCAGTGGGGGCCCACTCGCCGCCAGCTGCGCCCTTCGGTCTATCTTCCCCCCTCTTCGCCCCTTCTTCTCTATATAGCTGTGGAGCGCTTCCGATGTTCTTATCGCGTGTACCTGTCGCCGACTCTCGAGTCCCACTCTTTCGTGCTCCCTTGGCGTGCCGATAGCACTCACACTACCTCCCTCACGCCATGGCCACCGCTGTAGACGAAGACCTCAAGGCTCCCGCAAGTCCGGAAGTGGAGGAGCCGGCTAGAAGTACCGGTCCTAATACCTGTGCCATGACTTCTTCCATCTAACTTGTGCTCCAGGGCGCATTGGCCAGAAGCCCCCCATCGAGGAGCTGCTCTACTATGCCAACATCCAGCGGGAGAGCTACAAAGATGGGCCCGATGTAGAGTGCGTTAACCAGTCTTGTTTGCTATTGCAATGCTCTTACGAGGATTGTCATAACCAGGCACACGAGCAAGTTCAACCAGATTCTGCATTGGGCGGACGAGAAGACGAAGGAGGTTCCTGCCGATGTGACCGTCACTCCTCTAGACCTGGACGACAGCATCAGCGAGCGGTGCGTGGGCTTCGATACAAATACAGCTAACCTTACTCATTCTGATAAACAGTGAGAAGGAGAAGTTGAATGCCCACCGTGCTCTCCGCACGGCGAGCTGGGCGGCCATGTTCTACCTCATCACGACCGATATCTTGGGACCGTTCAATGCCCCATATGTGAGCAGATAACGCGTCTGCAGCTTCTCCAGCAGCACTGAACGTCTTTCCAGGCATTCAGCACCATCGGCTACGTCGGTGGTGTATTCCTGTATGCGCTTTTCGGTATCGGTGCTGGCTACACGTCCCTGCTGCTCTTGTACATGTATCTCCGCCTCGACTCCGACCGCTTCCCCGTGCGCAACTACGCCGACCTCGTCGAGGTTGTCGCAGGCCCGATCGCGCGCCGCTTCGCGACAGCAGGGCAGTCCATCCAGCTCATCGTCATCGTCGCCACGGTCATTCTCGGCAACGGGCAGGCACTCTTCCAGATCACGCAGAGCAAGCTGTGCTTCATCGTTGCCGTACTGATCTTCGGCTTGCTCGGCATGTTCATCGGCCAGATCCAAAGTTTGAAGAACGTCGCGTGGATCGGGAGCGTCAGCGTGTACCTGAACGTCTCGGTTATCCTCATCAGTATTGGCTTCTTCGCCAACTCGCCGCCAAACTACGTAGGAGGTTCGTACTTTCTTGGTGATATTCCGGCTCGGAAAGGCAGATACTGACGTAGACTTTCAGCCAATGCTGCATATGGGCTTCCTATCGATCCGCCTGCGCCCATCCAGCATGTTGCTATCGTTGATGGAACTCTTGCCAACAAGGTCAATGGAGCTAGTAAGCACGATCTATAACCATTCACATTTAGGATACTGACGAAGTTCGTAGTGAACATGGTTTACGGTGCGAACTGTCTCCTGGTTCTTTGACTGCTATGACTGATGAGAGAGCTAGCCTGGGGTGGGATGATGATCTTCCCTGAGATGATGGCCGAGATGCGCCGTCCCATGGATTTCTGGAAGGCGATTGTTAGTCACCTTCCTTTGGTCTTTAGTCGAAAACGACTGATGAATCCCAGGCTTGTGCCGAGCTGGTCATCATGATCGTTTATGTGATGTACGGCATCGTCGGGTATTGTAAGCATCTCTCTTGCTGAAACTTGCTGAAACAGAAATGTCACTTATCTCCCTCCTAGCTCTTCAAGGTCAATATGTTCTGCCCCTCGCGTATCAAGGTGTCTCGTACGTCATCTCCCACCATCATCGAAACATGTAATAATGCCCCGCTAGGAAGTACGCCTGGCAGAGCGTTGGGAATGCGATCACTCTCTTAACTGTTACCAGTAAGTGTACTTGTTGCGGCTCTCAATTAACCGCTCATCCCATGCACAGTCGCCGGGACGCTGTATTCCAATGTGAGCATTTAGGTTCAGGGCATTGGCATTAGAGCTGACCAGCCCCGGGCGTATGAAGATTGGCGTTAAGGTTGCCTGTAAGCACATTCTACCCTATCTTAAAATCATCTCTCATGCTTCCCGTGGGATATCATAGATGAGTGAGGATCTGCAACCCTCTCAAAAAAGTGACCCCTAATGCGATAAATCAGGATCTTCGTCGAAGATATGCTAAAAGGACCAACATTGGTGTCCAAGAAGGGTCGGGTGATCTGGACTGGTGGATCCATTCGCCTGGAGTTTGATCTTACATTGACCCCACTTCACAGTGATGGTCGTCTTCTACTGGGCGCTTGGTGCGTGTTTAATCTGAGACCTAAGACTTTATATCTAAAGACCGCTCTTAGCCTTCATAATCGCTAGCTCCATCCCCCAGGTCCAGACCTTACAAGGCTTGATCGGCGCGACATTCCTGATGCAGTACTCGTACACATTCCCCGTAAGCGCGGTCACAGTTTGCCAAGCGCCCGGGCTGACTTCGCCTCAACCAGCCGCTCATGCAGTTTGCATTCGACGTCATCGTGGATGCAACCAAGGCCGACCCCGCTTACGTACCTGGCCAGCCTCTCAATCGCATTGACACTTGGAAGGATATGTCGCGGTGGAAACGGGTACGCGGTGCTTGCAATTCCATGAAATATAAGTTTCACACAGATATTCAGGGTCTCTTCACTGGACGGGTGTGGTTCAAGTGGATGAACTTCATTCTCGCCGTGGCTGGTGCTGCGACTGCTTGCCTCGGTACGAAATCCTCTTGCATGGTCTTTGCTTGCGTTCTGAATCCTTGTGCCAGGTATCTATGGTGCAGCCATCACAATCCAAGTGACCTTCGCCAACGGTGCTGCGACCAGCTTTGGTTGCGCCGCCCCAGTTTAGAATAGAGCGACTCCGGAAGAGTCAAAGTAGCTGTTTCACATTCACTTCTAATATATATATGACCTATTCGGCTGTCTGACATGCACAATCGGGATGATCCAGGCACGTTGGCCCGCGTCACTACTCTGACCGTTCACGGCGGGCGGAATGCCATCAGTGGCGGTGCAACGCGTCATTTCCCGGAGGAATGGAGGCTCCTGCTGGTTGTCACTTCTTTCGGCATCTGACAGTCAGTAGTGACTACTGGTGTTTTGCGACGCGTAGTCTGATGATTGCCTGTGCCTTGGCGAGGAAGGACTAATAGAATGAATGTGTAAGCGCTATCACCAGGGGAAGCGAGGACGGTACCGGAGAATGTGATGGCCTGGGAGCACTCGTTCGGGCCACATCTCTTCGTCATGAGAAGTGATGTGTCTGGTTACAGAGTCGACTTCTTTGCACCTGACCTGCGTACACCCACCCTTTGCGCCCACGTGATAGTAGTGTCATCACGTCTGAACACAGCCCTGTACATCGCACTTGTAAGGTGAAATCCTGTATGTTGACTCGGGTACAGCAGTGGGCTGAGATCTCTCGGGTATTAGCGATCAGTGCATGATAACGGACCACAGGACAGCTATTGTCTAGCATCGCCTCACGGTTTAGGCTGTAACAGCCTGGGATCATTGGATGCCTTGGTAAGGCCAAATCACATGGGATACGTGTAACGCGCCACCTGTATGGTACGATTGTGGTTGGGCATGGGGAGTTGTATTAGTACGCTCTCCAGGTGCCGTGCCAGAGACGTTAGCCCGTGACAAGAGTCAATTAAGCGTTTGCCGTGGAGCAGAAGTGGTCGTACTGTGCACCCATTGAGGGCACCAGTACACTCCTTTCTCCTCAGCAAGCGTGGGTCGGGAAATAGAGTTCGCCACTCTGGCCTTGAACCAGACGATTGTGTGGGAGATTATCACCATGGGGTGCCTTGGGGAACGGATCAATCGCATGCTATTAGTGACTGGAGGGCGTCTGGAAGGCTTGTTGTATGGAAATGTTATCGAGTACTTGACGGAAGGAGGAGAGGAAGCAGGTGGCAGTGACGAAGACCCCTGGGAGCATTGACGTTGCGCGTTCGTTGCTGGCAGTCCTCAGTCTCTGCTGTTCATCCTACGACCATGGCTCGAGACAAGCATGTTGCCCAGGTAAGCTCCGGTCTTTGTTCTTTGTTCTTTCTCTTTTACTGACCGCTTGTTTAGTCTCCAAAAAAGAAGAAAAGCACGGCACCTTCGAAACTTTCGGATTGGCCGATAGTAAAGAGCCTCAGCAACCAGGGCGCTTTCGTGATTCGTGAGGCAAAGCGGGAGGAAGGCAGAATGCAGCTTGACAGTGAGCATAGCTAACTGTTTCCCTTTTTGGACCGCTCTAACCCTTTTATAGTTACCTACTTTTATCGCAAGAAAGCGCCTGCGGAGTCTAAGGCTAAGGCTGCTCTGGACCTTACGAAAGGCAGCGGAGCGACGATTCAGGAGGCTATCCCTGTCGATGATGAATAGTAGTTATGTATAAGCATGAATTAAGCTTGTATAAGACCGTTGCTGCTTGAAATTCACCTTGTTATTCATAAAACCTTGCAACAATGGCCCGGGCATAGAGAGCAGTTAGGGTTAGTCCGACCTCATTTGGTTAATAAGTCCTGCATACCAATTCTTATGCCTTATTCCTGGTACTTTCAGATGCATTAGGGTTATGCTAAAGATATCCAGGGTAGCTTACTCTTTTTCTAATTCTACTGAATATTGGGGAGCAATCCGGGCTAATTATTGCAATTAATCCGGCTGCTTCCTCACAGAATTGAACCCTGAGCCACGCAAAAAATTAGGGTTAGGGTTACATAATCAGGGGTTAGGGTTAGATAGGGGCCTTTTTGGAGCGGTGAGTTGGTTGAAGAGAGCGCAGCCTCTATGGCTGCTGGCACACTCACCTCACTTTACAACCACCATCTACCACCATCTACGTGCCATCCACACCCAAAACCACAGTAAGTAATGATAATAATGCATTCTAAACCCTTATCAATACTAATTTATGTAGACGCTATTCTACTATGCCAGAGTGGCTCCATTATGTTGCCCATGCTGATCGCATGAAGAAGCTCAAGCGATGGCATAAAGCCAAGTTCCATGAACCGTTCAGAGGTATGTACCACAGTAATATAAGCAGCAAAGAGTACTGATCCACTTGCAGTTGAACTTTGTATTCATGATATCTGTCTGGCAACTTCTGAGCGTGGCCGGAATGATCATTATACCAAGCTTGGACATGCAACCCAGACAAACAGCACTCCGGCAGCCTTTCGGAACCATGCAGTTGGTCAGGAGTGCTTGCAGGGTGAAGCCCTGCAGCATATACAGGGTCGGGAGGTGATGTTTGATGTGGCTGCACATGGGAAGCGGCTGTTCATATTTCTTGATGGAGGCATGGTGCGCCCTCAATTCATCCTGACTTAACCCGAACATATTGCTTATATATTGACCAGACTGTTCTAAAGCTCGGGCTTGGCCTCCAAGGCGAGATCCTCTGGCTCCCCCGCCATGTCTATGATACGATCATTACCAATGGCACCCTTATCACCCGACCTTCCAGTGCTGGCAATCAAGCCGGACCAGCTTATGCCATTCCAGCCGAGTACTTTGCCAATACCCATGGCGGTACCCTGAATTCACCCACTCTTCGGCCACTTCTCAGCTTGGTCGGTACCCACTGGGTTTTCACCTTGGCAGACTTCAATCGCATGGCCAAGTTCACCATCTATTCCGCCCCACATGCCCTTGTCCCAGCCGACCTCAACCTCAAGGGTCAGCGCAAGGCTCTGGCAACACTCCTGCACGGTACCAACTATGGTCCAGCAATCCATTCCGAGGGCTTACAATGCTTCTGGTCGAACCTCACTCAGTGGCGCAGCTACATCCGGAACAGCCGCCGAGCAGCCTCTGGAGCTATTGTGGAGTGTATGTCAAACGACAACCTTCACTGGAATGGCTTCGGAGATTGGCAAGCCAACGACCTCTGTGCAGTGCTGTCTGTGGATCCTCGTATGCCAGTCAAGTTTTTCTGCTCAGTCCACAATGATCAGGCATGGACTGTGCTCCGCACATGGCTTCAGGACTTGGCCAAACCGGCAACTGTTCAGTTAATGATCAACAACTGCTTCCCGCTCAATAATCACTTCAACCCCCTCGAGATGCAAGAAGCGGCCTACCACAAGTTCAACTCGATGTATCTGTTGACATACTTCTCGGAGCGTGCCTTCCTGCCAGTGCAGCAGATTCAGAAGGGAGCACGTGCAGGTTTGCTGGATCCGGCCCACACACAAGGTAAGCACTCTTTCTATGTCTATGTATGTAGCCGACCTGACACTATCCTAGGTCAGCCCTACCAGGGTGATCCGGGTGCTTTCCTACCCTGGTACACTGTGGAGCGGGCAACCAAGACTCATGTTGATGTTGTTCAATACATTGGACGGAACGACAAAGGTGATGTGACCTTCCGTGCCTTCACCTGGATCAAGGCAAAGGCACCCGAGCAGTGGGGTGGGTTCCCTGCCAAGTGGTCATCTGCCAATACTCAACTGGTATGTGCTCACTATGCGGGCAAGTCAATACATGACTGACCGGCTGTTATAGGCCCTGCCCAGTATCATCAAGCAGTCAAAGAAACACCCACTTGCAATGTGGTTCCCCACCGAAGACTGGGCTCATCGTGCCTGTGTGGGGCTGGTCGACATGTACCTCCCAAAGGCAGTCACCCGTCTGGCTATTGATGCCGCACCGGTTCCCAATCAGCCTGGACATACTCCCCCTTCTCCTAGAGGCCGCATTGCCCGAGCCAAGTCAGGCAACAGGGGCCGACCTGCCCGGGTGCGTACACCAAGCAGCACCCTGAAGCGTCAGTATACTGCTGCAGACCGGAGACATGCCAGGCTCTTGGAGCGGCTTCTCCAGCACCTTGATGATGAAGCAGAGCGCAAGACCTTGTTAGACCAATGGCTACGGGTCAAGACTGGAGGGGTCCGGACAGAGATTAATGGTACGGTCTTGACAATGCGCAAGCGGCTGGCTCTGGTGACCGGGCAACCATATGAGAGTGAGTCTGACTCTGGGTCTGATGTGGAGATGGATGCGGCCAACTTGGCAGAGGAGGAGGACATAGTACATGTTTCTGATAGTGACCGGGCCTTTGAGGTTTGGGATAAGTAAAGGCCGTCAACTGTATACCTATGCGTTCTATATATGGCCTATGCACAGTGGCGAACAGAGTGGCGAACAGAGTGGCGAATTCCTCTCGCCACTTTAGGCTGCCATTATCTGCTAGTCTTGTCGATCTCTTATCATCCTCCAACCACAGCATTATGGGAAAACCCAATCGTAGGTTGCTCTGTCTCATGCAGTAGATATGATGCCTGACTTTTAGCACAGCACCTACTGAGCTGATTGCAAGCACTATCAGACACTATTGGGAGATGAGGCTGTCCGATCCCAAGATCCTTGCAATTCTGAAAGAGGAAAACCTCTTCGATCAATCCAAGTATCGCCTGGGGTCAGTAGCACTCTGATTGTGCATAAGGGGGCTGTTACTGATGTCTTTGCATATATAGGCTCTCACACTTCAAGAAAATCCGCAGGTCATTGGGCCTGATTTCCACAGCCGAGCAACAGCAGACGGTTGAATCAGTGACACCGGCAATGAGAAGGCTGCGTGAAAAGTATCCAAAAGCAGGAGTTCGGGACATGATGAAAAATCTGTTCTTTGAGGAAGGAATGAAAGTGCCTCGGTACGCCTGCAGTAGTACATTACTGCGTCATGGCATGTGCTAATCAAGTTTTGAATAGACGTATCGTTATTGGATATTTTCATCAGTATGAGCCTGATCTCATTCATTCCCGACGCTCGGCCAGGCTACAGAGAAAGCGGTTCTGGTCTGCTGGAGTGAACGACATCTGGTGTATGGATCAACATGATAAATGGAGCCGATTTGGTCTGCGTCTCCACACCGGTATTGAGCCATACTCCGGAATGATTCTGTGGCTCAAGGTGTGGCACAATCATCATCCAAAGTTGATTGCACAGTATTACTTTGAGGCAGTTACCCGATTAGGCTGTGCGTACTTCTTTTATTCTTGCTTGTATGATACACTGACTAGCATCATACTAGGTATGCCTCTTGTGACACAGAGTGATCTTGGATCCGAGAACTATCGCATGGCCAAGGCCCATACAGCAATGCGTCACTATCATGACCCATCCCTCCATGGCACACTGCAGCATCGCTGGATGCGACACAAGAAGAACATAAAGCCAGAAATCAGTTGGTCACAGATGCGAAGACGGTTTACTCCTGGGTTTGAGGATAAGCTAGATGAGGGTGTGAATGAGGGGTGGTATGACCCTGACCAGCCACTACATCTGTACGCTCCCATTTGTCACTACTACATGCTTGCTAATAATGGCTGATGCTCATGGCATAGTCTGGTGTTCTATTGGCTCTTCATTCCGTACCTTCAATCGGAGATTGACTGCTGGGTCCACAGTCTAAACTACAGCAGCAAGCGGCGTGACAAGAACAAAATCCTTCCGCAAGGACGTCCACAACTTATTTTTGAACATGCAACACGCTTCGGCACTCTGGATTTTGGGGTATGTCCTTGGTTTGTTCCAGGCTAAGTGGACTGCTTGCTAATTAGCAAGCCAGGTTAAGGTTGACCACGCAGCCATTGCTGCCCTCCAGCCTGTCTACGCACCACAGGATACACCCCACTTAGAGCTGGTCCCCCCAGGGTTTGCTATCATTGCTGATGCCCTCTACGACGAGCTAGGCCGTCCAGCGGTGGCATGGGGAAATATATGGGATGTGTTCCGTACCCTGGTATGGAAGTTCCAGACGACACGCATGGATGATCCTGTCATACAGGGAGCTTTGGAACACGAGTGGAACCCACATATTGCCGCACTGGCTGAAGCACATGAGCTGGAGGAGGAAGGCGAGCCCAAGGGTATGCCACTTAAGGACGGGATGCCAGTGTCCTCTGGTCTGGCATATATGGGTGGGGTTGCCGGTGGACTTGGGGATGAGAATCTCTTTGACAGCTGTGAACGTCTTGTTCCAGCTGCAATCTTTTCAGATGAAGAGGACGAGGTTGATATCCATGAACCTGCTGAGCAAGACGAGGACTGGTAGTGGTGGTCGGAAGCAATTTACTCTTATCATACTGCACCGCTCAACAGATCCCTGTATATCGTGCTCGGGCTCATTATCAGTCACATTGTCACCATTGTCTTTAGCTTGCTATCATCATAAGAGCACTATGTCACAAAACATCCCTGCCGCCCAGTTCACTGAAGATGGAGCCCACATCACCAAATGTGAGCGGAGCTCGTGCCAGAAAGCTCTTGCTCCCAGCGACTTTCGGGGCTTTATGGCCAGTCAGCTTGGATCGGGTGGACGTTGGTTATGTGAAGCCTGTTACGACTACTATAAGAATGACAAACGCACTATCCAGACATCCTCAAGAACAAGTATGTACCAGAGAGACCATTCAGATCATGTGGCTCATAGCAGCTTCTGACAGGCTTGCGACAACCTGTGGGCCCAATTCTGCCTCCTCCTGCTGCACCCAGATTATCACCACTACATGAGGAAGATGAGAGGAGATATAGAGGTGGACGTGGGCCAGGAATCCATGGAGTGGATCAAGGGGAAATCCATAGAAGCATCAACCGTGCCTGGCAGAATCATACGCCTTGTTCAATTCCATGCCAAAGACTCCTTCTCATGCATTTGCATATAGCAATTGCCAATCAAGCACTCCATGTCGGGCCAGGGCATGCTCAACAAGCCATTGGCTATTCAAGCAGCCATCCATTGTATCAGCACCAGCGTAGTCATGTGGCTTCAATTGCCTATGCGTCTGATGCAAGTGAGCTCTTGACCATCAGAGCAGAAGTACGGCGTGAAGCTACAGGTCGAGCCACAGGAGCTATGATTGGCGTATGTGCTCTTATGCAAGATTTTGATACCCATAACCTAATCTTTCCTGCATTGTAGACAATGAGTGAAGGCTTGGCTGGTATTCAAAGTCGCATCACATGGCCTGAGCTCCGGGCCAGGATTTTCCAAAAGTTCAAAACAAAGTTAACAGCACATTTTGCTGGATACTCCTTTAATGAAGAGCAGTTCCGACTCCGCGATAAGGACTGGGTAGATCTGTGCGATGAACCCAGAACCAAGCAGATCATCTATGAGCGTCATGTCAGCATCAAGAAGGGTGGTGGTCAATATTTCAAGACACCTTCCCATCCTCCGCTTTTCTCTATTGTTATGTCGGTGCAGCTGTATATGAAGGCCGAGCAGCATATTGAGGTATGCAGGCACCTGCTGATTAGTATCACACCACATGATATTGATATTATACCCTAGGAGAGCTCGGCTTTGAACTTGAGAGCTATGGGCAATGCCCTGCCGTCACCTCCAACCAGTTTTCCACAAACACCTTCACGGGGCAAGAGAAGTCGACCAGCGGAGAGACAATCAGTGGGTAGCAACAGCCCGCCCACTAAGCGACACACAACAATACGATCTACTATACATGCTGGGCCTGGGTTCACCCTGCAAGCTGCTTTGGATGGACCCCAGGGTTCCAACCATGCAGAGCTCGACTTGGTGATTACACCAGACCGTGTTGCAATGCAGGCAGCATTGGGTCAGAGCCGTTTCAATGCCCAGATTATTAACCGAAGCAGTATGTTCCTGTCAGTTGAGCACAACGACACATCTGAATTGACACCTGTATAGACCAGCCACGCATTGAGACAATTGCCATGTATCCAATTGTTGTGCCAAAGCTCAATGACCTCCTTGAGCATACAAGTCCTATGGACTTCATCTCACAACAATTGGGTCTGAGCGGGACCTTGATCATCAACAAGAGCAAGACACTATGGGGCGCTTTCAAGACAGCCGACATAGGTCATATGACCTTACAACACCCACCAGTTACTGGGCTCGGTTGCAAACCAAGCCAGGCAATCATCGTTAAGCGGCCATACACCAATGCCAGCATTGAGCCAACATCGCATGGACCCTCTGTACCCTATGAGGATGGCAAGAACAATGATGTCGAGCCAACACAGTTACCCCAGACTCGCGAGCTTCGCAATCCAAAGCAGATTGCACGCTTTGACTTTGTCACAGAGCTCAACACGCTCCACATGGAGGCAGTGTGTCTGGCATGGGCATCATCCCTCATGACATTCACTTACAACTTCATCAATCAGCATATCCGAGATGCAATCGAGCCACCTGACTTTGATATTCCAAGGCTTCGATTTGTTGACGCCGCACTTGCCATTGCAAGTGGGGGTGCACAGAAGGCTTTCCTCCTTGAAGAATACATTGAAAACCATCCACAGCTCACATTTGTGAAGTATATTCATAATGGCAAGGCTGTCCCCATTCCATCGCTGAAGAAAACAAGCAAAGAGCAGTATTCCCTTGCGGAATTCCTATGTTTTGTGCAACACCTTCAATATGAGAAAACAAGCGGCCTGGCCTATGTCTCCGATTTCCAAGGTGCGTTAGTTCTCACATTCAAAAGTGGTGGAGATAACAGTTCCATTGCTAGGTTGCGGTGATCTACTGACTGATCCCCAGATCATGACAGATCCGTATGTATAACTTCTGTTATCATATGTGACAGCTAACCACCTCTACTCCAGGAAGCTCGGTCAGCTTTTTGCCGAAGGCAATGTGAAGGCAGCATTCGAGAAGTTCACTGAACAGCATCAGTGCAATATGTACTGCAGGTACTTTGAGCTCCGCCCTCTGGCCAAGATGGCCAACAATGATAATTAGGACATGATTAGTTAGAATTTAGTCAGATAGTTATCAAAATTCCTATTTTTGGCTTAATATGCTTGCACGAAATTACAGATCAAAATTACAGATTGTAAGGGGTCCTTTGCAACGGAAGCTGCTGAGTGACCAGCGGAGGCTCTATATGAATGGGTTTGTGGGTGCGGCAAGGGATCGGCAAGGGAGCAAACAACTAATCGATAACATTTCCATATTGTTGTGCGTCAGGGTCTTCAATTAGCGCGGGACGTGTCTCCACGGAGGACTGCATTGCCGCGCCTTTCCACAATCAACGTTCACTTGCCACCAGCCCTTATCTATGTATATAGTATGCGGCTTTTTTTGGCCATTATGGATAGTTCAAACCACGGACCACCAATACTTCCTGAACCGTTGCTGCATCTTGACTAGGGCAGACCACAGCTATTTTTCTCCACGGTGATGACCCTTTCCTCATGCTTTGGAACACGTCTGAGGAACTTTCAGTTGCTGTTGTACCTCTTTATACTGTTCTCGGGCCCTGCATAACAGCTGGGTGCTTTGGATGCCTAGGCGATCTCTCTCAGCCCCGTTAATATTGCCGCTGTCCCTAGCTTCTTACCGCTGGGCAGCATGGGTTCTACCACTGTAGACGCGCATTCCTCGAGCTCAGCACACCAGCGGGAATCCCTCAATATTGCATTTGAACGGTGGAAGGGAAAAGCTGGGGCAGTGCTGGATCCATTGAAGGAGAAAGTCGAGAACACGACCTGGCGCGTGTTTGGTATATCGGATGTACGCACCCACCAGCCCCACCTTACCGTGTATCACTCACCACCTTGACCATAGATGGTAAAGACAAGGGGAAAAGACTGCGACCAGCTTGTTGCTAAGCTAGCATGGGTTGCAGAAGAGATCTTAGACCGATTGCCATCCTATCATGGAGAAGACGATGCAAGGATTCAGGCAGCGGTTGAGGCGCTCTCGACGTCTGTATATTCAACTCTTTAACCTCTTGCTATTCTTATATTTTATGATCAGCATGGTTTCTGAGGTCCAATCCTTTTTGGAAAAGCAGCCGTCGAAGATTGAAGAATACGTTGCAGCAACAAAGCGACAAGAAACCATTTCGAAATTCATGCATGACCTGGACGGACTTAGACTGAGGTTGCTGGTAAGTAGCATCACGCCAAATCAGCACAAAGGTGATGTGTGGTATTTCCAGGAGGTTCGAACTATGGGCGTCGCCGTACGTGTTCAACAGATAGAAACCGAAGTACGCCACCAATGCCCCCATGCTGCCAAAGGGTACTGACTGACCGTCCTATAGCTTGCTGGAATGCGTTTGGCACAAATGTAGGGCTTAAAGGAATCCAGAGTTACGCCCAGCTAACGGATAGATCAATAGTCCCTATGAACTTCCCTTCCTCGACATACCGCCCAAGCCGAACGTATTTTATGGACGAGATGAGCTGGTTGAAGGGATTGTGGACCTACTTGTGCGCGACAGAGCTTGCAGACTCCCTATTCTTGGGACAGGCGGGATGGGAAAGACTTCGGTCGCTGCTGCCGCTATCAATGACGCTCGGGTCGGGGAAAAGTACTCCGAAAACATCATTTTCATCAGCTGCGAAGGCATGGTTTCTGCCGAAGGTATTATTGATGCGCTGGTGGCTGCTCTTGGGCTTCAACAAGACTCTACTCGCAACCGGCGACGTGTCGTGCTTGCATATCTTGCCTCACGAGGCAATGTATTACTTGTTCTTGACGGCATTGAAACTGCAGTGCAGTCGGCTGATAGCGAAACTGTTGAGCAACTTTTGGGTCAACTAGTACAGCTCTCGCAGTTGTCCCTCATTATAACAATGAGGGGGATCCTACCCCCAGCGGGCGTTGATTGGGAGGAACTGGGTAGCCTGAACAAACTGTCTCTAGACGCCTCCCGACAAATTTGGTCGAATGTTGCTCGGAACCAGGATGAAAACTTGGATCGACTGCTGGAACGACTCGACGGGTTACCTCTGGCGATTACTTTGATGGCGCATCAAGGAAGGTTGTTCACTCCAACCCAATTGCTGGAGGCCTACGAAATGGAGGCCACGAAGCTGATGAAGATAGGGACGGGCGGTCGACTGAAAAGCTTAGGCGTGTCTATCGGTTTATCTCTACAGTCTGAATCCATGTTGCAGTCACCATACGCACAGGAGTTGCTCTCTGCTCTTTGTCTTCTGCCCGATGGTACACCGTTCGGGTCATTGCGTGCAATGATTCCTTCCCTGAACAATACCATTATGGCGGCTATCTCCGTTCTGCGCCAGGTTGCTTTGGCGCTGGAGGAGAGGGGAAGACTACGAGTATTATCACCAATTCGAGACTTCATTCTGGAACACCATCCGCCCCTAAATTCGCATGTTGAAGATGTGTTCACACATTTCACGAAGCTAGTGTCGCATCACACTGGATCTCAGACTCGTTTTATGAAAGAATCAGTCGAGGTACTCTCTTCAGAGTTTATCAACATAAGTGCAGTGCTCTGTCATTGCTGGAAGAATTCTGCTGCGGTCAAGAATGAGGAAGTACTCCTTTCAGCCACTTTGCAAGCCGCACGGTTCTCGGGTCATACGAGATGCGGAGACTGTCTCCCCCTTCTTCGTGCCGCTCTACACGAGCTTCAAAGCAGTGGTCACCGATCAGGGGCTGCACACTGTAAGCTGGCACTGGGTAACGAGATGCGCAGGCGGCAGCACTATAGAGAATCCATCCATGAACTGGAGGAAGCAAAGGAAATGTTTGAAGTCCTTGATGAGCGTGCCGGCATAGCAGAGTGCGCAAGAAGCCTTGGCGAGGTCATGTTGATGCAGGATCAGCTTGAAGCAGCCACTCAGAGATTGGAGGATGGAAAGACGTTATTCGACGCCATCGGAGATTGTGCCGGCGCAGCACAGTGTTTGCAAAGCCTTGGCGATGTGCTGCGTGTACAGAGTCACTATGATGCAGCAGTTCAGACGCTCGAGGATGCGAAAGCGTTCTTTATGGCGGTCGGAGATGTTCACGGCCAGGCCGAGTGTGAGCAGAGACTCGGCGAGGTACTGAGCATGCAAGGTCATTTCACAGCCTCGCGCCATAGATTGGACACAGCAAAGTCGTCCTTCGAACAGATCGGATATCGTGAGGGCGCAGCACGGTCCACGCAAAAGATTGGACAAGTACTCGCCATGCAGATTCGATATGAGGAAGCGGCGGAAAAGCTGGAGGAGGCAAAGACATCATTCGGGGTACTCGGAAATCGCCTTTGTGCGGCGCAGTGCACAATGAGCCTGGGAGATCTTCTGCGAAATCAAAGTCGTTATGACGCGGCAGCACACACACTAGAGGAGGCAAGGGTGTTATTCGACACCATCGGAAACCGTCTTGGTACTGCACAATGTACCCAGAGACTCGGACTGGTGTTGCGGATGCAAGGTCGTTATGAAGCGGCTGCACAGAAACTGGAGGAGGCACGGTTGTCATTCAACGACATTGGATATCGCATTGGCGCGGCAGAGTGCACGCAAAGTCTCGGCGTGGTGTTCATTGGGCAGAGTCGCTTTGTCGCAGCTGTGCAGAAGCTAGAGGAGGCGAAAGCTGCATTTGAGGTTGTCGGACATCGCTCAGGTGTCGCACAGTGTGCACAAAGCCTCGCAGATGTGTTGCGGAACCAGGGTCATTATGAGACTGCGGCCCAAAGACTAGAGGAGGCAAAAAATCTATTTAAGGTCGTCGGAAATCGTCAGGGCGCGGCACAATGCGCTCAGAGAATTGGCCAAGTGCTCCGAATACAGGGTCATTACCAAGCGGCGGCCTCGACCCTTGAGGAGGCAAAGTCTTCATTTGACGACATCGGAAATGGGTTCTGTGCAGCACAGTGCATGCTGGGACTTGGAGAAGTGTGGTTCATGCAGGATCGTTATGACGAAGCAGTTCAAAAGCTTGAGGAAGCCCGGCTTGCCTTCGAAGGGATAGGAGCCCCGTATGAGCAGGCAGCATGTATGGTTGTCATTGGCACTGTGCTGCATGGTCAAAACCAATTCCAAGCGGCAGCGGAGATGACATACAAGGCAATGAGAGCATTCGAAGCTCTCGACAACCGTGTTGCGATAGCCGAATGTAAGAAGTGCCTGGCCATGGTCTTCTGTGGCCAGCTGGACTTCGAACGGGCCACTGACTTGTTGCTGGAGGCACTGGAAGTCTTTGAGCCTATGGGCGATCAACACAGTACCGCACAATGCATACGGATCATGGGTGATATCCTGTGGGGCCAGCAGAAATTCGACGAGGCAGCCGCTGAGCTGGAGCGAGCGAAAGCAATCTTCACAGCCATTGGCAGTCGTCATAACATAGCACAATGTGATCGGTCAATGGCGAGTGTTCTCTTCGCTCAACACCGAGTCAAAGAAGCCTTGTCAATGCTGACAGGGGCGAGAAATGCATACGAAGAGTTGAAACTGCCCAAGAGAGTGGAGGAATGTGACGAAGCGTCGGCAGCAATGCGGGGTATGTGAGGTTAGAGAAGGCGTTTCCATAATCACTTCTGATGGTGATCTTGGACATTAGACCATATTCATTAGTTCAGTCGAAACAAAAGTAGACGAGAAGGGAAAGGTGTCTGATATCAGGTGGTTGCATGGGAATGATCTTTTCGCAACCCTGAAGTCAATCTACCCTGGATGTACGAGTAACTTGACGACCGCATGACAGTCCGTAAGGGGTCATCAGTGGCGGTGCAGACGCGTTCACAAATCAGGTTCCGCCTGCATTCCACGCATGTGCTGCTTCGGTGGCCAATGATAACACTAGGGTAACCCGTCTCGCTTCGCTCATCGTAACCGTTGTTTTTGGTCCCTCCCCAAGTCTGCTGATTTTCTGCATTGCTCCCTTGTTGCCCTGTGGTGCCTGTCTTGCGGTGCCTGTCTTGCGGTGCCTGTCTTGCGGTGCCTGTCTTGCGGTGCCCGGCTTGCGGTGCCCGGCTTGCAGTGCCTACCTTGTGGTGTGCAGTATAGTACCTGTTGTGTGGTGCACAGTGCGGTGCCTATGTTGTGATGCCCATGCTATGGTGCCTGGGTTGTGGTGCTTGTGTTGCCCCACATTGTATTTTGTATGTGGTTCCTGCATGAGGATGCCCATGTTGTAGTGTCTATGTTGTGGTGACCATCTTGCTATGCCTGGAGTGCTGTCCCAAAGGGTTTGCTGTGCCCATCTTGTCTTGTGAGTCCTGGTCATCTTGTACAGTCAGGCTATGAAAGAGGAGAAGAGACCTCAATCTAAGAGGTGAATCACTCTGTGCAGTGGTGGCCTCAGGCTCTGTACCATTGCCATATATATACCTCCTCCATTTGCCTCTCTCTATCCCTGTGTCTGGTCAGTGTGGTACACAATATATCAACTTCCCTTACTCTGACTGTATACTCCTGGCCTTGAAGGCCTTCCAGTCTCCTGTCTCCCCCCTCCTGTCTCCCCTTTCCTGCCCCCCCCATCTCCTGTCTCCCCCTCTCCCATCTCCATCTCCCATTTTTTGTCTCCCATCTCCTGTCTCCCTCATTGTTAAAAGCTCTTTGCCAAGATTCCAACTTGCTCTTGCCCTTCATAATTTACTATTTTGAGCCAAGATATCTCTGGTCTACTTTGATTGTATTCTGACTGCCT